>APFE030629375.1:180914-226042 GCA_000404065.3 Pinus taeda
ATATATTTTAATAGAATAATATATAACAACTCCTACATGTCCTGTTCCGGGGGGTCAACGTGTCTGAATCCGACACCACGAATCCCGAATCCCTATGTCAGGTGACTTAGCTCAAGGCTCTGCGCTGCCACTGAAGAGAATCCTCCAAAACTCTACCTGAGACTCTGCCAAAATCCTCCAATATGCAAGGGTTGATCCCTTGCTCAATCTCCAAGCTTAATTCCTCCACATATACCCAATCCGGAGCTCCTACCAAAAGAGACTGCGTCCTCCTCTCTCGAGACTGCGTAGTCATCAAAATGTTCAGTTCTTCCTCAACTCCAAAGATCGATCCTTCTGCAAAAGACTGATGAAACTACCTTGCCCGAGCAGGCACTCGAAGTCCCCCAGGGCTAAGGGTGAGATCTCCGAACGGAGACACTCGATGCACTAAACAGTGCTGCAGATAGGCTAAACAACCAGCGTGCTCTAAACTCGAAGTGACTAGCTCAAATGCAATATAATCGAATACCAAAATGAGGAGGCTCCTCTCTCCTTTATAGCGTTGGCCTCTCTCAAAACCCTAAGGCCCACCTCCTCCAACGTAGCCTCTCTCTTGCCATGTGCTCCTCTCCATCTGCGCAGTCCCTCCAAGTGTCTACGTGGGCCCCCTTCTCTATGTGGTCCTTTGGCCCCCTTTGCTCCCCTTTTAAGTTACAACGTTGTGCTACTAGGGAGTGACTTTATTCAAAAAGTGAGTTATGTCCCCCTTTCCTCACCTTTTTATTTATAAATAACTATAGAAGGCAAAATTGAGAAAAATCGAATATTCCAATTAGCCATGGCTAATTAGGAATATTACAGTCTCCCTGGACAAAATGTTGCTTGTCCTCAAGCAACTGAAGTGATAGATGCTGCAGAATTTTCTCACTCTCCCAAGTGGCATCCTCATCCGGTAAATTCTTCCACCTCACCAAGAATTCCTAGACAGTGCTACTCTGCAGCTGCCTCTCCCTTGTATCCATAATAGCCTCTGGCTGCAACAACAAATGCCCCTCATCATCCTTGGGTGGTAGCTCATCTGTCACTGCCACCTACTGCCCCAATGCTCCAACTCATACGCAACCTGTCCAATCCTGCGTATCACTCTGTATGGCCCATAAAAGCGGGGCTTGAGCTTCTTAGCCCCCTTCTACTTCAGTGACGACTGTCGGTATGGCTGTAATCGTAGGTAGACCAAGTCCCCTACCTCAAACTGTCTCTCCACCCGACCCCTGTCAACATACAGCTTCCGCTGGTTCTGCGCTATAGCCATATTATCCTTGAGAACTTGAAGAATATCCTGTAATATTCCTAATTAGTCATGGCTAATTGGAATATTCGATTTTGCCCAATTTTGCCTTCTATAGTTATTTATAAAATAAAAAGGTGATGTAAGGGGGACATGACTCACTTTTAGAATAAATTCACTCCCTAGTAGCACAACATTGTGACTTAGAAGGGGAGCCAAGGGGGCCAAAGGACCACATAGAGAAGGGGCCCACGCAGACACTTGGAGGGACTGTACAGATGGAAAGGAGCACGTGGCAAGAGAGGGGCTACGTTGGAGGAGGTGGGCCTTAGAGTTGAGAGAGGCCAACGCTATAAAGGAGAGAGGAGCCTCCTCATTTTGGCATTCGATTATGTGCATTTGAGCTAGTCACTTTGACTTAGAGCACGTTGGCTGTTTAGCCTGTTTGCAGTACTGTTTAGTGCATCGAGTGTCTCCATTCGGAGATCTCACCCTTAGCCTCGGGGGACATCGAGTGCCTACTCGGGAAAGGTAGTTTTCAACAGTCTTTTGCAGGAGGATCGATTTTTGGAGTTGAGGAGGAGTTGAGCATCTTGATGCATGCGTAGTCTTGAGAGAGGATGATGCAGTCTTTTTGGGTAGCAGTTCTGGATTGGGGTTTTGTGAAGGATTTGAGCTAGGAGATTGAGCAGGGGATCAACCCTTGCATATTGAAGGATTTCGACAGAGTTTTGGAGGGTTCTATTCAGTGGCAGCACTGAGCCTTGAGGAACTGCGTGGATCCTCAAGGGGGTGATTTTCGGGGGTCAACCATTTTTGAAAAGCTTTCTGGGCTTTTTTGAGTTTATTGAGTAGAGGCTGATTCCAGAGTTTCAACATTTTCTAGAGGAGGGGAGCATCCCCAAATCCTCATTTCATTCCCGCAGTAGCAGCAACACAGAAGTTCTTCGGCAGCTTGGATGCAGTTCAGAGAGAGGCCATTTCGTTACCATTCTGGGTGTATTTCTTCACTTGCCTTGTGCAAGTCGAGGTGCCATCTTTCTGATCACCTCTTGTACTGTGTCCATTACTTAGAATAATAAAATGGCTTAGCCTTTCTCTCTGCATTTCCCGAGTATTTGCTTGTATTCCGTGTTTACATTATTTTATGTTGCATTACTGTTATTTATATCACTTTCAGCTTCCCAGCTACTGCATCACTTGTGTGTTATTTGGTCGGAGTTTACTGGGGTTTGGGGAATATCCCTAAAACAGGATATTACAGTGGTATCAGAGCATAGATCTGGCTCAGCCTGTGGAGCTAGCAGTCTATGACACCGAGGGAGAAGCCCTACATCTGTTACAGAGGTAGGAAATACAGGGATATTGAGCATAGGTTGGAGAACACCTATAGAGAGGGAGACTGTGTTCGGGTGGTGGACATAGAACAGGAGGAGCCTATGGTGAACGCAAAATAGGAGCAGCCTATGGTGGACGTAGAGAAGGAGGATCCGATGGCAGATGAGGACGGGAAGAGATTTGCGGACATGCTCCTCAAATCAGTGCAGGGTCTGTCGAGGCAGATCGAGGTGATGGGGCAGAGATTCATGGCAGTGGAGGCTAGACAGGGTGAGAACCCACGGGTTTTCCAGGTTGGTGAGGGATTGGGTACATCCCACCATTTTCCAGAGCAGGGTGCCACTCAGCGTGATACTACTCAGCAGATGGCCTCACATGCCCCTACACGCTCTACCATGCCCACTTTCCTAGGTGCAGACACGGGGCTTGGAGCCCAGTAGGAGGCAGAGCCCGGTCATATGGGCGATTATTTTGCAGAGTACCAGGCCTATGGGCAGGAGTTCAGGGATGCTCTCTCATTCAGAGACTTTGTTTAGCTCCAATGGGATAGTAGACTCCGCGACCATCACAGAGGACACCAGCATTATCACGATGGAGACACCCACCGCATAGCTAGTAGATTCCACTTGCCTACGTTTGATGGTTCATCAAACAGTTCGGCAAGGTCTTGGGTGGAGAAGCTAGACATCTATTTCTAGCTTAACAGATGTTGGAGGCAGAGGCCATCAAAGTGGCGACATTACATTTGAATGGTGAGGCCCAGGATTGGTGGTTCCATGGGATGGTTACACTCGGACACTCCACAGTGACGACATATGCCGAGTTCACTAGGAGATTGATGGAGAGGTTTGACCGGAGGGATCCAGAACAACATTTTGTTGAGCTGACAAGGCTCAAGCAGATCGGGAGACGTGAAACCTACATTGCAGACTTCTTGAGGGTTTCAGTGATGGTGCCAGACCTATCCGCGGCACGAAGGATCTACATGTTTGTTGAGGGGTTAGCAGAGCCACTTCGGGGTCTAGTCAGATCCACTAGACTAGCCACGCTCATGATGCTATTAGCAGGACCCGGGACTTACAGGATGCCTTACCCATGACCTGGACACCTTACCCCCAGAGACAGGCTTTCCAGCCTAAGGGGAAGGATGTGAGCATTCCGCCTCCAAAGGGGAATCCAGGACGTGCACAGATTGATGATGACGCCAGGAGGGAGCTGAAGAAGAAGTGGTTGTGCTTCACCTGTCAGGAGTCGTGGGCACCAGGACATAGATGTGCTGCTGGCAAAACACATTTTATAGAGGTCTTCTCCGAGAGCAACGGGGAAGAGGATGAGGAGGATGATGTGGAAGCAGGAGATAGTCATGCCATGTAGGGTCCCTAGTCGCCTCCACCAGCAGCAGCAGGTGGTGCAGCTTTTGCACCTACTGGAGGAGCCCTTGCAGCATTGCGAGGAGTTCCCATGTATTTGATGCTGCACGTACTGGGAACAGTACGTGGGCAGCGAGTATCAATTTTGGTTGACAGTGGGGCAACCCACAACTTCATCGATGCACAGATGGTTGAGTGGAGAGGTATATAGACAGAGAGCTTCGATGGATTTTCAGTTTTGGTCCCAAGAGATCAGACCATGGTGTGTGCTTGTTATGTCCCAAAGTTATCAGTGACGTGGGCACCTACACACTGACGGACCACTTTTTCGTGGTCAATATCCCAGACACCAACATAGTATTGGGTGTTCAGTGGCTTATCACTCTAGGGAAGGTCACAACAGATGAGAAGATATGGGGACAACACACATACCCGCCTCAGACTATTTCGGCTCAGGCGGATGGAGGCAGTCTTCCAGAAGGGAGACGTAGAGTGGGCAGTGGAGCTGCGTGCATCAGAGGCAGGAACTACAGGGTAGACGGTGCACCTAGAGATACAGTCCATCCTTGACCAATATGCCACAGAATTTAGGGATATTCTGCCGGGTCAGCCACCGGAATGGGGGTTTGAGCACACCATTGAGCTTGAGCAGGGAATACAGGCAGTGATTACTACCCCCTATAGGCATCCCAAGGCCTATCGGGATGAGATTGAGCGGACCATTTAGGAGTTGCTGGCTCTTGGGCACATTCGGCTGAGCACGAGTCCTTTTGCTTCTTCCATGGTATTGGTGAAGAAGAAGGACGACACATTGAGGATGTGCATTGACTACAGGGCCCTGAACAAGAAGACACTGAAGAACAGGTACCCCATACCCAGGATCGATGAGTTGATGGATGAGTTGAGAGGAGCACGGTTCTTCTGAAAGATTGATTTGAGATCCGGGTACCATCAGATTCGCGCGAGGGAACAGGACATTCCCAAGACCGCCTTCACGTGTCACTATGGGCACTTTGAGTTTTTGGTGATGCCCTTCAGGCTAACCAACGCCCCGGCTACATTCCAGTCTTGCATGAATCACATCTTCTGCAGTCACTTGAGGAAGTTTGTGTTGGTGTTTTTTGATGATATTCTCATTTACAACAGGACTTGGGAGGAGCATCTCCAGCACATGAGACAGTATTGCGCATCTTGGAGGAGCAGCAGTTCTATGCCAAGCTCACCATGTGTGAGTTTGGGTTGACGAAGATGTTATACTTGGGACACATCATAGGGTTGGACGGAGTGAGGGTCCACGAGGAGAAGATCAGGGCCATGAGAGATTGGCCAGAGCCGAGGAATGTGACAGAACTCTGAGGGTTCATTAGCATTTGTACTTACTACCGGAACTTCGTCAAGAGTTTCTTACAGCTTGCTGCAACCTTGACAGATTTGACGAGGGAGGGGGCATTCAGTTGGTCAGATACAGTGTAGCGAGCCTTTGACATGCTCAAGTAGGTTATGAGCAACTGCCCAGTGCTTGCATTGCCAGATTTTACGCAGCCATTTGTTTTGGAGTGTGATGCGTCGGGAGAGGGGATCGACGTAGTGTTGATGCAGGGAGGTCACCCTATAGCCTTTGATAGCCGGAAACTCCTTCCGCACGAGAGGTTGTATTCTATATACGACAAGGAGATGCTGGCCATAATGCATGCATTGGCCAAGTTCCGGCAGTATTTAGTGGGTAACAGGTTCAGGGTGAGGACTGATCACAACAGCCTCAGGTTATTTTTGGAGTAGAAGCAACTATAGGAGAGGCAACAGAAGTGGATCAGTAAGATCCAAGCATATGACTTTGACATTGAGTATGTCAAGGGTAAGAACAATGTGGTAGCAGATGCCCTTTCACGTAGACCAGCCACGTTGTCTCTTATGAGCTTGGACATAGACTAGAGGGTTCGACTCTTAGTAGAGTACTCCAAAGACAGATTTGCATGTGAGGTTCTGGATGTGCAGGTGCCGGATGACAGGTGCACAGTGGTCGATGAGATCATCTACTACAAGGACCAGATCTTCTTGACTGAGGGATCTCAGCTCAAGAAGAAGATACTTTAGGCATCACATGGTTCACCATTGGCCGGCCATCAGGTGTTTACCAAAACCTACAGGGCCATTAGAGAAAGGTTCTCATGGAAGGGCCTCAAGGAGGACGTACTCCAGCATGTCCGAGAGTGCGATGTTTGCCAGAGGAACAAGGGGGAGATGAGCCATCCCGCAGGATTATTGCAGCCTCTTCCCATTCTGGAGGGGAAATGGGAGTGTATTTTGATGGACTTCATCATAGGGATGCCCATGGTACAAGACAAGGATTGCATTTTTGTCGTTGTTGATCGACTGACAAAGTAAGCACATTTTTTCGCCATATCCACACACTACACAACAGTGCAGGTGGTCGAGCTGTTCTTCAAAGAGGTCTTTAGGTTACATGGTCTTCCTAAAACCATCACCAGTGACAGGGACACCCGTTTCATGGGTGGGTTTTGGCAGGAGCTTTTCTGGTTGGTGGGGACGGAATTGACTTCGAGTACCAGTTATCACCCACAGACGGACGAGCAGACAACGATAGTTAACAAGTGGCTGGAGGGCTACTTGCATAACTATGTCAGTGGGCAGCAGCAAGCATGGCTGAAGTGGCTGCATCTGGGGGAGTATACTACAACATTATGCATCACATGTCCATTGGTATGTCACCATTCTATGCTTTGTATGGATATCATCCTTTATCTTTTGCTGACGTGGTGTTTGGTGCTAGCAAGGCTCCGAGAGCCAAGATTTGGAACCAAGAGAGTCAGGATATTCTCCGAGCTCTGAAGGATAATATGGCTATGGCACAGAACCAACAGAGGCTGTATGTTGACAGGGGTCAGGTGGAGAGACAGTTTGAGGTAAGGGACTTGGTCTACCTACGATTACAGCCATACCGACAGTCGTCACTGAAGCAGAAGGGTGCTGAGAAGCTCAAGCCCTGCTTTTATGGGCCATATTGGGTGATACACAGGATTGGATAGGTTGCGTATGAGTTGGAGTTGCCCCAAGGCAGCAAGATTCATAACGTTTTTCATGTATCATGCCTGAAGAAGGCGTTGGGACAGCATGTGACAGTGACAGATGAGTTACCACCCACGGATGATGAGGGGCATTTGGTGTTGCAGCCAGAGGCTATTATTGATACCAGGGAGAGGCAGTTGCGGAGCAGGACAGTTCGGGAATTCTTTTTGAGGTGGAAGAATTTACTGGATGAGGATGCCACTTGGGAGAGTGAGAAAATTTTACAGCATTCATCAGTTCAGTTGCTTGCGGACAAGCAACATTTTGCCAGGGGAGACTGTAATATTCGTAATTAGCCATGGCTAATTGGAATATTCGATTTTGCCCAATTTTGCCTTCTATAGTTATTTATAAATAAAAAGGTGAGGAAAGGGGGACATGACTCACTTTTAGAATAAAGTCACTCCCTAGTAGCACAACGTTGTGACTTAGAAGGGGAGCCAAGGGGGCCAAAGGACCACGTAGAGGAGGGGCCGACGCAGACACTTGGATGGATTGCGCATATGGAGAGGAGCACGTGGCAAGATAGGGGCTATGTTGGAGGAGGTGGGCCTTAGAGTTGAGAGAGGCCAACGCTATAAAGGAGAGAGGAGCCTCCTCATTTTGGCATTTGATTATGTGCATTTGAGCTAGTCACTTCGACTTAGAGCACGCTGGCTATTTAGCTTGTCTGCAACACTGTTTAGTGCATCGAGTGTCTCCGTTTAGAGATCTCACCCTTAGCCCGGGGGACTTCGAGTGCCTACTCGAGCAAGGTAGTTTTCAGCAGTCTTTTGCAAGAGGATCGATTTTTGGAGTTGATGAGCTGAGCATCTTGATGCTTGCGCAATCTTGAGAGAGGATGACACAGTCTTTTTGGGTAGCAGTTCTGGATTGGGGTTTTGTGGAGGATTTGAGCGAGGAGATTGAGCAGGGGATCAACCCTTGCATATTGGAGTTTCGGGCAGAACTTTGGAGCGTTCTATTCAGTGGTAGCGTAGAGCCTTGAGGAATTGCGTGGATCCTCAAGGGGGTGATTTTCGAGGGTCAACCATTTTTGAAAAGCTTTCTTGGCTTTTCTGGGTTTATTGAGTAGAGGCTGATTCTAGAGTTTTAGCATTTTCTGAGAAGGGGAATAGCCCCAAATCCTCATTTGATTCCCGTAGTAGCAGCAGCACAACAGTTCTTCGACAGCTTGGATGCAGTTCAGAGAGAGGCCATTTCCTTACCATTCTGGGTGTATTTCTTCACTTGCCTTGTGCAAGTCGAGGTGCCATCTTTTTGATCACCTCTTGTACTTTGTCCATTACTCAGAATAATAAAATGGCTTAGCCTTTCTCTCTGCATTTCTTGAGTATTGCTTGTATTCCGTGTTTACATTATTTTATGTTGCATTACTGTTATTTATATCACTTTGAACTTCCCAGCTACTGCATCACTTGTGTGTTATTTGGTTGGAGTTTACTGGGATTTGGAGAATATCCCTGAAACGGGATATTACATATCCTGACTCTCTTGGATCCAAATTTTAGCTCTCGGAGCCTTGCTAGCACCAAACATCACATCAGCAAAATATAAAGGATGATATCCATACAAAGCATAGAATGGTGACATACCAATGGACATGTGATGTGTAGTGTTGTAACTTGTAGCAGTACTCCCCCATGCAACCACTTCAGCCATGCTCACTACTGCCCACTGACATAATTACGCAAGTAGCCCTCCAGCCACTTGTTAACTATCTCTGTTTGCTTGTTTGTCTGTGGGTGACAACTGGTACCCAGTGTCAACTCCGTCTCCACCAATCGGAAAAGCTCCTGTCAAAACCCGCCCATGAAACGGCTGTCTCTGTCACTGGTGATGATCTTAGGAAAACCATGTAGCCTGAAGACCTCTCTGAAGAACAACTTGGCCACCTGCACTGCTGTGTAGTGTGCGGATATGGAAAAAAATGTGCGTACTTTGTCAGTCGATCAACGACGACAAAGATACAATCTTTTCCCTGTACCATGGGTGACCCTGTGATGAAGTCCATCGAAATACACTCCCATTTCCCCTCCGGAATGGGAAGAGGCTGCAATAATCCTACAGGACGGCTCATCTCCTCCTTGTTCCTCTGGCAAATATCGCACTCCCAGATATGCTGGAGTACGTCCTCCTTGAGGCCCTTCCATGAGGCTCTCTCGCTAATGGCCTTGTAGGTTTTGGTAAACCCCGGATGGCCGGCCAACAGTGAATCATGTGATGCCTGAAGTATCTTCTTCTTCAGCTGAGATCCCTCAATCAAGAAGATTCGGTCCTCGTAGTAGATGATCTCATCGACCACCCTGTACCTGTCCTCTGCCACCTGCCCATCCAGAACCTCACATGCAAATCTGTCCTTGGACTACTCTACTAAGAGTCGAGCCCTCTAGTCTGTGTCCAAGCTCATAAGAGACAACGTGGCTGGTCTATGTGAAAGGGCATCTGCTACCACGTTGTTCTTACCCTTGACATACTCAATGTCAAAGTCATACGCTTGGATCTTACTGATCCACTTCTGCTGCCTCTCCTGTAGTTGTTTTTGCTCCAAAAAGAACCTGAGGCTATTGTGATCAGTCCTCACCCTGAACCTGTTACCCACTAAATACTGCTGGAACTTGGCCAATGCATTCATAATAGCCAGCGTTTCCTTGTCGTTTATAGAATACAACCTCTCGTGCGGAAGGAGCTTCCGGCTCTCAAAGGCTATAGGGTGACCTCCCTGCATCAACACTGCGCCAATCCCCTCTCCGGATGCATCACACTCCAAAACAAATGGCTGCGAAAAATCTGACAATGCAAGCACTGGGGAGCTGCTCATAACCTCCTTGAGCCTATCAAAGGCTCGCTGCGCTGTATCCGACCAACTGAATGCCCCCTTCCTGGTCAGATTTGTCAGGGGTGCAGCAAGCTGTGAGAAACTCTTGATGAACTTCCGGTAGTAAGTACAAATGCCAATGAATCCCCGAAGTTCTGTCACGTTCCCTGGCTCCGGCCAATCTCTGATGGCCCTGATCTTCTCCTCGTGGACTCTCACTCCGTCCACCCCTATGATGTGTCCCAAGTACAACATCTCCGTCAACCCAAACTCGCACTTGGAGAGCTTGGCATAAAACTGCTGCTCCTCCAAGATGCGCAACACTGTCTCAACGTGCTGGAAATGCTCCTCCCAAGTGCTGCTATAAATGAGTATATCATCAAAGAACACCAACACGAACTTCCTTAAGTGACTGCGGAAGATGTGATTCATGCAGGACTGGAATGTAGTTGGGGCGTTGGTTAGCTTGAAGGGCATAACCAAAAACTCAAAGTGCCCATAGTGACACTTGAAGGCGGTCTTGGGAATGTCCTGCTCCCTCACGCGAATTTGATGGTACCTAGATCTCAAATCAATCTCTGAGAAGAACTGTGCTCCTCTCAACTCATCCATCAACTCATCGATCCTGGGTATGGGGTACCTGTTCTTCAGGGTCTTCTTGTTTAGGGCCCTATAGTCAATGCACATCCTCAATGTGCCGTCCTTCTTCTTCACCAACACCACGGAAGAAGCAAAAGGACTCGTGCTTGACCGGATGTGCCCAAGAGCCAGCAACTCTTGAATGGCCCGCTCAATCTCATCTCGATAGGCCTTGGGATGCCTATAGGGGGTAGTAATCACTGCCTGTGTTCCCTGTTCAAGCTCAATGGTGTGCTCAAACCCAGGTCCGATGGCTATCCTGGCGGAATCTCCCCAAATACTGTCGCATACTGGTCAAAGATGGACTGTATCTCTGGGTGCACCGTCTGCCCTGTAGTCCCTGCCTCTGATGCACGCAGTTCCACTGCCCATTCTACGTCTCCCTTCCGGAAGACTGCCTCCATCTGATGAGCCGAAACAGTCTGAGGCGGATATGTGTGCTGTCCCCGTATCTTCTCATGCCTCCCTATCTTCTCATCATCCCACCCCATCTCTAGGGCCTTCCAATCTGTTGTGACCTTCCCTAGAGTGATAAGCCACTAAACACCTAGTATCATGTTGGTGTCCGGAATATTAACCACGAAAAAGTGGTCAGTCAGTGTGTAGGTGCCCGTCGTCACTGATAACACTGGGACATAATGAGCACACACCATGGTCTGATCTCCTGGGACCAAAACTGAAAATCCATCGAAGCTCTCTGTCTGTATACCTCTCCGCTCACCATTTGTGCATCGATGAAGTTGTGGGCTGCACCACTGTCAACCAAAACTGATACTTGTTGCCACTTACTGTCCCCCGTACGCGAAGCGTCAAATACATGGGAACTCCTTGCAATGCTGCAAGGGCCCCTCCGGTAGGTGCAAAAGCTGCATCACCTGCTGTTGGTGGTGGAGGTGGCAAAGGATCTTGCGCGGCATGACTATCTCCTGCCTCCACATCATCCCCCTCATCCTCTTCCCCGCTGCTTTTAGAGAAGACCTCAATAAAATGTGCTTTGCCAGCAGCACATCTATGTCCCAGTGCCCACGGCTCCTGACAGGTAAAGCACAACCGCTTCTTCTTCAGCTCCCTCCTGGCATCATCATCAATCTGTGCTCGTCCTAGATTCCCCTTTGGAGGCGGAATCCTCACATCCTTCCCCTTAGGCTGGAAAGCCTGTCTCTGGGGGTAAGGTGTCCGGGTCCTAGGTAAGGCATCCTGTAAGTCTCGGGTTTTAAGCCATTTTATTATACTAAGTAATGCAAAGAGTACAGGAGGTGATCAGAAAGATAGCACCTCGACTTGCACAAGACAATTGAAGAAATACACTCAGAATGGCAAGGAAACAACCTCTCTCTGAACTGCGTCCAAGCTATTGGAGAACTGCTGTGCTGCTGCTACTGCTGGAATCAAGTGAGGAGTTGGGGCTGTTCCCCTCCTCAGAAAATACTAAAACTCTAGAATCAGCCTCTGCTCAATAGACCAAGAAAAGCCTAGAAAGCTTTTCTAAAATAGTTGACCCCCGAAAATCACCCCCTTGAGGATCTACGCTATCCCTCAAGGTTTTACGCTGCCACTGAAGAGAATCCTCCAAAACTTTGCTCGAGAGTCTGCCAAAATCCTCCAATATGGAAGCGCTAATCCCTTGCTCAATCTCTAAGCTCAAATCCTCCACATAACCCAATCCGGAGCTCCTACCAAAAGAGATTGCGTCCTCCTCTCTCGAGACTGCGCAGTCATCAAAATGCTTAGTTCTTCCTCAACTCCAAAGATCGATCCTCCTACAAAAGACTGATGAAATTACCTTGCCCGAGCAGGCACTTGAAGTCCCCCGGGGCTAAGGGTGAGATCTCCGAACGAAGACACTCGATGCACTAAACAGTGCTGCAGACAGGCTAAACAGCTAGCGTGCTCTAAGTCGAAGTGACTAGCTCAAATGCAACATAATCGAATACCAAAATGAGGAGGCTCCTCTCTCCTTTATAGTGTTGGCCTCTCTCAAAACCCTAAGGTCCATCTCCTCCAATGTAGCCTCTCTCTTGCCATGTGCTCCTCTCCATTTGTGTAGTCCCTCCAAGTGTCTATGTGGGCCCCCTTCTCTACGTGGTCCTTTGGCCCCCTTGGCTCCCCTTTTAAGTTACAACGTTGTGCTACTAGGGAGTGACTTTATTCAAAAAGTGAGTTATGTCCCCTTTCCTCACCTTTTTATTTATAAAAAAACTATAGAAGGCAAAATTGAGCAAAATCGAATATTCCAATTAGCCATGGCTAATTAGGAATATTAAAAATATTAAATAAATTATATTAATCAATTAATAAAATAATAAAAATAAATTAATGATAAAGTATTTTAATATAAGCATAAACCTTTATATTAAAATCAAACAAAAGGATATTTAATGAAAAATCAATATACCTTTTAAAAAGAAATATATATGACGTGACATGGGAAGGGTGTCACGAGGAGATGAAGCGGTGGGTTGCTGGAGGAAGGGCGGCCACCGCCAAGAAACAATTTATAAACCAGAGAGAACAGTTTTCGGAGGGGCATCGGGAAGAAGAAGAAAGAACGAAAGGGATACTGAAGAAGTACGAAACTTTATAAACTTGAGTTACCAACAGAAGGAGAGCTAGTTGTTATGAGGTTTATGGGCACAGGGGAACAGTCTGCTTCAACTGAGAAGCTTAATGGATTGAGTAGCAAGGTTTTGCTTAGTTTCGCTGGGTGGTCTCAGTCTTTTGGTAAATGGGAGCAAACTGAAGAAGTTCTAAAACACGTTCATCCGCAGCAGACCAAGTAAGTACTTATCAATTAATCAATCAATTAGTTATATGAAGGTTTGTATAAATTTAGAACATAATTTTTTTTTAAGGTTTCATACTTTGTTCAAGATAGATAGCTCTATAAAACTCCTTTACAATATTTACAGTTCAGTCGATCTTTATAGTTTCAGAAATGGTCCTTTAAGTTAGTTCAACGCTTACAAGTAAATACATATAAATTCATATCTCTATAAATACTTGTCGGAATCAGATGATTGTTAGATCAATCCTACACCTCTCGATGAGAGGAATCAAGAAAAAATATCAGCTGCCATAAATAAGATGACCCACATGGAGTTTGGCCCTAGTTGCCAATTTTAACACTCCCTCTCAACTAGGGAGAACTCCATCTGTTACTCGGTCTGACCGTCAGTACTATCTCTGCCATCAAATACACTGCTCTGCTGAACTATGAAGAAGAAGAAATGATTGAAGATGTATCATACCATCCTCCACTGATCTGTAGTCAGTCTCAAAGTGTGTCATACCACTCTCATTGATCCCAGATCAGTATCATTGATCCCAGTTCAATCGAGGTCATCCTAGCATAGGGAGTATGGTAGATACAACGATGCGTCCACCGATAGTAATACTAATGGTCCCTAACCCCATTTCCCTACTCATTGATCAGATGTGAGGTACTTCCCATGAATCCCAAATTGCATGGGTAAGATGCCTCGACATGAGAACTAATCATCATGTACCAAAGTCACCATGGGGTATCACAGTGGAAGGTTGAACCTTTCACCCTGTACATAGCACACCACTAGGGGAGGGTGGGTCGCCCCGTGGTCGCATGTCCCTCCAAGAAGTACCCCAAGCGCCCCAGAGCTCCCAGAGCTCAATGTATACATCATACACTACCCTCATAAGAGGGTCTCTCAATGATGCTAAGTCGTTCTCGGAAAGTCAAGAATTTGACCTTTCCTAGGGGCTTCGTCAAAATGTCGGCGACCTGCTCCTCTGTACTGATATGTTGGAGCCTTATTGCTCCCCGCTGCACCATATCCTGGATATAGAGGTACCTGATATCGATATGCTTGGAGTGATCATGAAATACAGGATTCTCTAATAAACGAATCCCACTCTAGTTGTCACACAGGATCATGGTAGTATCCAATGTAAATCTAAACAACTCACTGAAGAGCTTCCGCAACCAGACTGCCTCACAAGAGGCCATACTTGCAGCAATGTACTCTGCTTCAGCGGTGCTCAAAGCCACCGACTTCTACTTCCTGCTCATCCAGGATATCGAGGCAGATCCCAAAGAGAAACAAAACCTGGAAGTGCTCTTTCGGTCCACCACACTGCCAGCCCAATTAGCTTCGGTATATCCTTTTGATCTCACATCTCTGGCAGTGTATCTCAACCCATGAGTGATTGTGCCACGAAGGTATCTCAACAGATTTTTGGCACCAATCCAATGTGTGTGGTGAGGCTCAACCATATGTTGACTCAACATGCTGATTGCAAAACATATATCCGGATGAGAGTTCACCAAGAACATCAATGCTCCGATGAGTTGACGATACTTGGTAGCATTTTGTAAAACAGGTCCGGTAGCACTACTGCTTAACTTCTTGTACTCAAGCTCCATTGAGGTAGTCACGGGCTTGCAGTCCACCATACCAAATCTCTCCAATATTTTCACCACATATTTTCCTTGATATAGGAAAATCTCCCCTGGTTTCTGCCAGACTTCCAGTCCTAGGAAATAGTGCATCAGTCCTAGGTCCTTCATCTCAAACTCAGAAGTCAACTCCCTCTTAAATTTGTGAATGAGAGGGTCTGCACCTGTTAGAAAGAGGTCGTCAACGTATAGCACCAGTATGAGAGGCTTGTCATCTTCAACCTTAAAGTAAAGGTTAGGGTCGGCTTCACTCCTAGTGAATCCCAACTTCATCAAGTAGCTATCGATCCTCTCATACCACATTCGGGGTGTTTGCTTCAACCCATAGAGGGCTTTCTTCAACCTGCACACATGAGATTCCCGATGATGAATCTCAAATTCTTCGGGTTGTTCCACATAGACTTCCTCTATGATCAAACCATGCAAGAATGCAGTCTTGACATCCATATGATGTAGGTTCAATCCTTGCAAAGCAGCAAGGGCCATACCTTCCTTCTGAGAGAAGCCACGAGCAACAAAACGAGCCTTATACTTTTTCAACACTTCCATCAACTCCATGCTTTATCTTGTAAAACCATTTCGAAGTGACAACTGCTTTGTCCTGGGGTTTGGGGACCACATACCAGACATCATTCTTCATGATGAACTCATATTCCTCAGTTATAGCATCCTTCCATACTTGATGCTTGACAACTTCTGTGAATGACGAAGGCTCATTTTGAATGATCGTGCTCATGATGGTGAAGTATCCCTTATACCTAGTTGGCTTCTTACTTTCACAAAAAGTCCCTCTAGGTGCAATGTGTCCTTCGACATCATCAAGTGTCCCCCTGAGCCATGAAGGCCTCTTCCTAGAAGAGGAAGGCTCTTGAGGAGGGGGATCAATAGGATCCATATGTTCTTCCACATTGGGCATTGTTTCATCTTCCTTTTCCTCTGGTTTCCCAGTGTCAGCTTCTTTAGATTCCCTTAGAGTAGAAAGATTGTTAACTTTGCTAAGAGCCATATCTTCGTCAAAGGTGACATCATGACTAATCTCGACTTCCCAGTGAACATTTCTTTGGGAGTCTTGGAACCCAATGCTTGATGAGGGCAGCGGTTTTGCACATATACTGTGGTATTCGCAGCTTCAGCCCATAGAAACTTCGGAAGCCTTTGATCATGGATTATAGTACAAACAACTTCCACAATCGTATGATTCTTCCTTTCTGCCACACCATTCTGTTCAGGAGTATATGGTGTTGTAGTCTCCCTCTTAATGCCAACGTCTTTGCAAAAGTCATGGAACTCATTGCATTCATACTCAGTCCCATTATCAGTCCTTAAGATCTTGATCTTCTTTTCAGTTTGATTCTCGATCAAGGCTTTGAAGTGACGAAACCAGGAGAACACTACATCCTTCTTTTTCAAGAAGTATATCCAAGTCTTGCGAGAATAATCATCTGTAAAAGTGAGGTAATATAAATATCCTCCCAAGGCATTCACAGGCATCATACCAGATATGTCTGAGTGAACCAACTGCAATATATCAGAGGTCTTGCTATGGCTTGAGGGGAATGGTCCCCTTTTGAGCTTTCCTTCAGCACATCCCGGACATACACCTTCTTGCTCTACTTTGAACTCGGGCATCCCTGTCACCATTTGTCTCACATCGAGTAGAGCTTTATAATGAAGGTGAGCAAACCTCGGATGCCATAGTTCGGACTAAGGAGATGTGCCACAAGACATGACACCCAGCGAACTTCCACCGACCTAATATAATGAATCAACTAGAAACCCAAGAGTGAAAGCATCTTTGAAATTCTTTTTCCATACACGTACCTTGCCATTGATGAAGGCCACCTTGTAGCCTTTGTCTTCCATTGCCGAAATGGACACCATGTTCTTTTTGAGATTAGGTACATATAGGACTTCTTGCAAATGAATTGTATTACCCTGATTCAATTGAAGAGTGACATTCCCTATGCCTTTAACGGGATATTTGGAGTTGTCCCTAAGAACAATTTCCAAGTTGGTCTCCTTCTCTATTAGATTAGAGAGAGCTTGTTTGTAACCAGTGAAGTGCCTTGAGGCACCACTATCAATAAGACAATTTCCCAGTGAGTCTGGGGGAGTAGTAGTAGAGCGGGCCGCTGGTAGATAATATTCATTTTGCTTATTGTTAACAACGTTAGATTCATTCCTGGGGTTTCTTGCCTATTTGGAGAGTTGACCACTCCCTTCATTTCCGGCATTCCTTTTGCCATTGAACCTTCCATTCCTTTGATTGCCTCAGGAGTGATTTTGATCATCGTCATGATGTGAGTCATTTTTATCAGGGAACTCCCTTGCATAGTGGCTCATTTTGTTGCAATTGTAACATCTTCCTTTTCTTCTATCCTTCCGTCCGGCCTTTCCTTTAGATTTAGCCCCGAAATTGTTTCTCCTTTTAGCATGAGAGGAGAATGTAGCAAGATTGCCTCTAAGTGCAGGCATTTCTTGCTCTTCCATCCTTGTTTGTCCTTGAATGCATCTTGCCATCAGTTTCTCAAATCCTGGGATTACATTATTGTTGAGAAGAGTGGTTCTGAATATATACCATTCAGATGGGAGCCCTCCAAGAGTTGTGATAGTCATTTCCCTGTTAGGAACGACTTCCCCATTTGATAGGAGATCATTCTTGATCTCGGTGATCCTTAAGAAGTATGCTTGCATAGTCTCGTCTTTGCCCTTCTTAATTTCCTTCAGCTTATTTCTAAGGAACAAAACTTGATTTGCATCATTAACTTTAAATAAGCTTACGAGTCTATCGTATATTTCCTTGGAGGTGGTCAGCACGGAAACATGGGCCACGAGGCGCTTGTCGATAGAGTCCCGGATGATCTTCTTTGCTTTGACTTCTCCCCCGGTCCACTTGTTCCTAGCGGCAGTAGATGCATTTGACGGAGGCTCAATGATTCTGCCTCTCACATGGTCCAACACTTCCTGCTCTTCTAATGTCAGATCAAGAGACATCTTCCATCCATGATAGTCAGACTTCTCATGGAGTTTGTCTTCAGCGGGGAAGTGTGATGAGGACCCCATGAAGTCTTTGAGATTTCTTCAACAACCTTTGGTGATTGCTCTTGCTCTTGCTCCTACTTGGGCTTTGTCTTCACCTTAGCCCTGATACCATGTTAATTTATGGTATGTTCTATGCTTAGTGCAGTTTACTTCGATTTCTTCTTATTAGCCACTGTTTAGCAATCACATAAACATAAAGTAAAATGTTGATAGAACATTAATAGATTGACAAAAAACAAGCCAAGACAAGAGACACAATATGTGGTGGCTAGCCAAGGACAAGCCCCAATGTGGGGAAACCCTTTGATCAATTCTTCTTTAATCTTCAATAGTTTAGTAGAGAGAAATAATACAATTCAGAAATCTGTAATTTTATAACAATAGCAGCAAAGTCAAACTTAGTCAAACAACCCTCGAATGACCTCTAGTCAACCTTGAAGAACTCGGTCTTCAATAGCAAACTTAGGCAGCCTAAAACAACCCTTGGTCAATGGTCAAAACAACAGTCAAAGATCATCAGTCTATGGTCAGCCCTAACCAGTCAATGCTGGTCAACGCAACACCCAAACAACCTGCATAGGTTAGCCCTTGGTCAACGTTTCACAAAACAACCAAGCACTTGGTCAACATAGCCCTAGAAAAGTCAACGCTGCCATAAAATCAGTCAATGTTGCACTAAACAAAAAATGCGTCCTTCTTCTTGCACGTGTGAGAGAAGCTGCTCCTTCGCTGGTCCAATGAGATGAGGAGAGAGAAGATGAGTTGAGATGAGATGAGTGAATAATGACTCAACCTGACTTGTACTTATATGATGTGCTGGGCATGTGTGCCACACATTTCGCTGCTGGCCGACCTTGACAATTTGTAAGTAAATACAAATAAATTCATATCTCCATAAATACCTGTCGGAATTGGATGATCGTTAGATCAATCATACACCTCTCAATGAGAGGAATCAAAGAAAAATATCAGCTGCCATAAATAAGATGACCCACATGGAGTTTGGCCCTAGTTGCCAATTTTAACATTTCTCCTAGTAGAAACTCTTGCAAAATTTGAATTCAATGGAGTCGCCACTTGAGCAAGAATCTAATCCTAAAGTCCAATATGCTAAAACCAAAAGTTAGTTGATTTCCTAGGTACAAGAAGACTTGTCCCCGAAAACAACCCCTTTTCTTAATTCTTGCTACCAACCACACGTTGTGGGGTTAAGGGCTTTTCTCACTAACTTAGGTCTATTGTAGACATCAAATTTCATTTCACCTCACTATTCAAGCATTTGCAAGCTACTTTGAGAAATCTTACATTCATTACTAAAATTAGACTCCAAGTTAAGTTGGTTGTATAGAAATCTAGGGAACCTCCACCTCTATTGACTCCTCACTGTGAGATCCGAATTTTCGGGTGAGGGTGAGGTCTGAGGATTGGAGCTTAATTGAAATCTTGCCTTTAGAGTTTAACTGATAAAATAAACCAAGAGAACATTTACATCAGGATTTTACTTGCAATTTCCCATTTTACTATCTTGATGTATTTTGAGTTTCATTTGCAAATATCAAATTTTTTATTTTTATTTTAAGAAGCATTTATGATGCAAGTATTGTGAGTCCTTTACTTTTGCAACAATTTAATTTTCATGTACTTGGAATATTGTTCATTGGTGCAATTCTATTTCATGTTATTGCTTTGATGATCATTATGCGCATGAGTAATTGATGTATCTTGTTATTTGGGGCACTCACTTCCAAAGTACTGTTTCCTTTATAGTTGCAATTGATGTTCATATGCTTATCTTGGTCTAACATTTGAATTGTCTATTATTTGTATCTTGGTTTCATTTTGAGCAAGCTATTGTTATTTACTTGAAGGCACTAGTCTACATTTTGAATCTATATTTCAAGTTTGCTTGTTTATTCATATACTTTCTTATTTCTTGGAAACATGTTATTTTTGATAAGCAGTTCAATTAACTTTAACTGCATCTCCTAGAAATCTCACCCTTTAACTTAGTTTTCCATTTAGGAACCACCCCCCTTAGCTAACCTAGGAGAGAGCTTAAACGGAGAGTGTTGGGAATAGGTGACAGCCCCAACTCTTTGTTCTTGCTACCAACCACACCTTGTGGGGTTAAAAGCTTTTCTCACTAACTGGTAGGTGTAGGCGGCAAGTCAACAGGTCCATTTTTAAAGATTGCTTTTATATCCTCTATGTTTCTAGAGGTCCCTGTGAAAAAGCCTTTTGCTTCCAGCTGTAGGTTGACAGCCCCCATCACCTTCCAGAGCGATGAGATCTACCATTTGAGACTTGCTTCATATGGTCATGTTCCAACGAATATGCAGGTGATCACGTGGTCTTGCATGTACTGGATATATGTCCCTATTTTTTGAGAGGTCACCTCATAAATAGGCTTCTAAACAGATTTTACTATGACCCTTGAGGATTTTTGAGATTACTTGCATTTGGTTGGACAGATTCCTGGTTGTTAGTGTTTCCCAAACTCTCTCCTGTGACCAGCACTTTATAGGTCGGGGGACTATTAGAGGGAAACATCAGATCTGGGGCCCATGGCTGGTTAAGCTGCTCAGGATGGTGGCCCTAGCTGCTGAAACCTGTTGCCTAACTCCAAACCCTAAGCTGTTACTCCTGTGTTCTTGTTCACCAGAAGATAGTTTTCTATAACTTTAACAGCAAAAGAGTACTTGGATTTAGTGTATTTCTGTCACATATATGACTGTTCTATTGATTAAGTATTTCTGCCTTCTGATCAACACTTCCTTGATTATTTAATGCTGGCCACCATACAGTGTATAAGGAGATGGACATTTGCTGTTTGATGGAAAGAATATATCTGGGTATAAATACTACTGAATATACGTATCTTCCCTTTAGAATGATATACTTTAATCTTTTGTGCATTTGATTGGACTATATTTTTATTTTCAATAGTGTTTCATGAGATGGGCATTTTCAGGCATCAAGATTTGAATCAAGAATTTGGTTGGACTCTCTCATTAACCTACTTTTGTTCACTTAGGTTAAAATTAGAATACCTGTATTTGAGCACTTTTTAATGTGTCATTTTTTATGTGTTCCTAGAAGATGAAGAGGGGGATTGGATGTCAACTAGATTCCTCAAATCTTAGCAATTTACATTATTGAAAGGTCATTTTTGTTGAAGTTAATGCACTAATAAATATTTGTCTTGATTTGATAATTTTTGATGTTGGCAGGATGGAAAGTATATTATTGTGACAGACAGATGGCAGAAGTTCAGTGACATAGCACTAAATGAGAAGACATTAGATACTCTTTCAATATATGCTGATGAATACTTAGTACATGGCGTTGATGTTGAAGGAAAACGGTAACTTTGTATAATCTGCTCCTGATTTCCAAACTATTGGTAAATTGGTTAGCTTTAAGCTTTTTTGGGTCTCTGCACATATCTTAAAGATTTGGTTTTTGTGCATGTATATTGATGTAATCCATCAACAATTATGGAGCCAACTGTTCTTGGTTGACGAATTTCTCTTCATATAGTATGTAGGTTCCATATCATCTTGATGTGGAACTAGGATTAGTTATACATATATGGCTTCTATGGTAATCCGTACGCCTGGAATAATATGGTTAACCAAACAAATAAAATAAACAAAGAAAAAATGCATTAATACAGTTTTTCTTCTTCTTCTTCTTTCTTGATAGGCATATTTATATTATGGGGACTTCAACCAGAATATCAATAAACTTTAAAAAATATAAGGTTTCATAGACTATGTAGTTAATACTCATACTGCTTCCTATCTTTATCAGAAAAAATTTATCTGCCATGAAGATAATGGGTACCCTTTACTCCTACTTCCCATGGAATGCGATTCTGCATATACTGTGAATGGAAGACATTATGAAGATAAGCATCTGAAATATACACAAAAATTGAATTCCATCATGACTATAACTTGGTGAGAAAATCAAGCTGGTGTTCTTATATGAGCTGAGATGGCTCAAGGTGAGAAAAACTAGAACATTTCTTTTAATTCATGAAAAATGATAGGCAGAACTTGCTTGATGGTGAAAGCTACAAGCAATTAATACTCATGGTCCTTATGAGAATGCATGGGAGATGAGGACTTGTTGGATAAAATTGTCATTGATGTCAATAAGATGTCAACCCAGGTGCATTGTTGAGGCATGCCCTAGATGAAAGCCTAGGATCCTAAGTGCAAACCCTGAGTGTATTGATGGAATCCTTGCATTGGTGTCCTGAGCATACCCTAGGTATATGATAACCCCTAGCTCTTGTTGAAGCCAAGGATCTTTTAGGGGCTAATATCCATAGGTGGGCTAATTTTCCATGCTTTTTCCAAAAAAAAGATTCACCAATTTCCATTTTTTTCTAGAATAATTTGCCCAAATTTTATAGTACACCATTATTTTACCTTAAAAATCGCCAAAATATTATATCGACTGATATAAAATAATTGGAAATCTAAATATTTCTACAAAAATATCACCAAAATTTTTACAATTTGCATATTAGGGACTAGGAAGATTCACCAAGGTGTCTAAACTTTAAGATAAACTTCCATCCTCAAAATTTTCGTTGGTTGAAGCATGTCTCTAGCTTGGTTAAATCCTTGCTGTGTTGAAGAACCCTAGATGAAGAATGATGAAGCCCTAGATGTTTGATGCTAGCCCTTGTTGGAGCATAACCTAGCCTATGCATAAATGAAATGGTTGAAGCCCAATGTGTAATAATGCATGAAGCCCTAATTCGCAAGAAACCCTGGCTCTATGTAGAAGATACCCTAGCCCTAAATTTGATGTCCTAAAGAGGCCCATGAAACCCTAGCTCTATAAATCCCTATCTATATGATGAAGTCTTAATCCTGATGAAGCCCTAGCCTTGTTCGTAATAAATAAATCTTAATAACTTAATCCTATGCCCTAATCATAAGGAGCCTTAATATAATGGAAAAACCCTAAGCTATGTGATGCCCTTGTTCCATGGAAGAAACCTTCAAGAACTATTATAAAAAACACCCATATAATGGAAGAAAAATTAATATTGTTAGCACTAGAAGTTATTTCTTGGGAAAGATAATTATATCAACTTATAGAGGCTTCAAGAGCTTTCCAATGGAGCATATCAATAATATATAATATATATATAGTTGCTAGCTAATGCGAATCTTGAGATGACTGACATGCCTAACCTGTGGCTTGAGCATCCTAATTCCTTGTCATTGAAGAGAAACTAATTTTTGAAGACAAAACATGTCAAAAATCAACAAGGCCTGCTAGCCGACTTGAGTAGGCCCAACATACCCCTCCAATGGTTTTGTCCCTTCACAATAGAGCAAAATCACTATAAATTTAAGGTTGAATTCTCTCATTTCAGAACTATCTAATCTCAAAAAAAAATCGGAAAAAATCAGAGTACAGTACAACAAAAAAGAAAGACAAAGATTGCTTGGATTTTTCTTGGACAAAATTCAGATTGATTGCTTCTTGGACTCCTAATTGTAGATCTTTGGAGGAATATTTTCAGATTAAATTGCAGAGTGGAGGCAAACATTTCAGAACTGTTGTAGGATCTATTTTAGAAGTGTACCCTCGGACCTATTTAAAATCTCAGAGCTCTGATTTGTTTAGAATCTCACAGCTTGAACTTGCCATTATTTTTAACCTATTATAGTGATCACACTTCGTGTTAGAGTCAGTCTTTGCACCCTTCCACCAACGATCAAACATGCTCTTACAAAGTGGTCTTGGGGTGTCGAAGTCAAATTTTGTCATTTCAGTGAATCTTCAAGTAAAATTTGGTGACTAGGTATTAGGTCTAGGATTTGTTTTCAATCCTTCCAAAGTTTTCCAAGTATTGGTCCATGTCACCATTCGGTTGAGTGTACATCATACAATGAGTTGTCACCATTATTTCAAATTTTCAAGTTCTAATGGGTCATTTTACACCTTGTTTGTGCTTCAGTGGTGCTTAGGTAAGGCTCATTTCCCTCTCCTAGGGTTTTGAAGGTAAATTTTCTTGGATGGTTAAATCATCAACAAAATGTGTATCTTGATGCTCATATACCTTCCCCTATCCTTAATATACCTTTTTAATCACTTCCCATCATGGACATCCCTCAAATTCATCATTTTTCCACAAACCCTAGTCTATTGCTACAATTTGACACTTTTCTAAGTTAGGCTTGTGTTTTTCCCTTTTGGACCCCTTCCCCTCACTCAATCCTTGAAATTCCACTTTCCCCTGCTTCATAACATCCCTCCCTACTTCCCAAATTTTTCTCAAGAATTTAGAAGCCCTTCATTCCCTTCATTTCTACAAATCCCTTGTTCCACACATCGGGATAGGTTTTATTCAAATGATGTTTCTGAGCATGAAAAGATGAATTTGACAAAAGTGAGAGAGGTTTTTGTCCACCATAGACCCAAGAAGAAAAGCCTGCTTCAGTTTTTACACAAGTATCATGGTTTGGGAGAAATGTCCGAACAATCATTTGCCACAGGAGAGTTGCTGCCCTTCTAGAGTGACCTTGGTAAAACCAATTTTTCTCCTGGAGGAAATGTCGAAATGACTTGCTTGATGAATCAACTGATAACTAGACACAAAGATCTTTCCAATGAGCTGTCATGAGCTCAATTTGGACTTGAAGAAGACCTCCTAAAGTTGACTGCAAAATCACTCTGCATTTTGGTAGCTTCATTTTGCACATTTTGACCAGTCTTGGGAGATTGAGCTTTTGATAGGGCAAATGAATTCCAAATTAAATAATTGAAGATGCTCTGGAAAGTAGACTCGACAAGCTTTCCAATGAGCTATCCCACACCCAATTTGGACACTAGGAAGGCCTCCAAAAGTGGCCTGCAAGAAGAGTTGCGCATAGGGAAGGAGGCGTTGTGCGTAGGGCAGTGCGCTGCGTGTAGGTAGAATTTCTCCAGTGAAAATATACAAGGGCACTGCGCGTAGGAGCAGGTGCTGCGCTTCTGGGCGAGTGTGTTGCGCGTAGGGCAGTGAGCCACCAAATCACTTCAAACTTCAAAATTCCACCAAATTTCATGCAAATTCCTCCTCTACAAGTAAGTGGCCCTACTTCACTTGATGTTTAGCTTGCACATTTAATGTTTTAGACATCTCCTTCACTCTTAATATCAAACCCTAGTTTTCCACTACGAACCCTAACTAACTTGTTTTTCCCATTACCTATCATTATAACTAAAACCCTTTTTACATCATTTCCTTTCCCCTAATCTATATTCCCTCATCTATCCATCATTCTCAAAACCCTCTCCCTCACCTTCATGATTCATAATTTACCCATAAGTGCTTCAATTCACTCAAAACCCATCCCTACAAACCCTAAAGCATATCACTCATTCCCATCTACATTGTCTAAAATTGTGCAACTAAGAAGCTGGTTAAAATGGATAGAGGAGATTATGATTATGATGAGGAGAATACAGCAAGTGACAGTTCAACAGAGAGAAACAGGCAGCATAGAAAACCTCATAAGGGAGGCAAGATCATAAGAGAAGAGCCAACTAACCTAAGAGAATTACAGGCCTCTCCATTGGCAGTTTCATGTTTTAGACACCTTGGATGTTATGAATTCTGTGAACTAGTGGAGAGAGTACAATTTCATCATGAACTGGCTAGACTCTTTGTAGCCCACCTGCACAACAATGAAGTGACTCTTGCTGGGGTGACTTTCATAGTGTCACTATCTATTATTTCAGAGGCCACCAGGATTCGTGATGTTGATGAGAAATGGTATAAGGCTCAAGACCTTGATGAGCATTACTATGAGCCTTACATTAAGCCTCAATACAGAAGTCAGGTGAAGAGGCTTTTCCCCATCAATTTCTTGGAGAATAGATATGTCCCCTTGATGAGGGTCATCATCAAATATTTCACTTGTGAGGGAAGATTTTCCAGGTTGTACACTTACCATATCAGGCTCTTCATGCACTTCACAAGGGTAAAAATGTTGAACCTCCTCCCATACTTTTTGTTTAGAAACATTGCTAAGATGGCTTACCTTGTGTAGAAGAAGCCATACCCTCTGCAGATGAACATCATCTATCACTACTCCTTGATCAAGATTATTGTTCTTCACCATCTTAGTCTCCTCAATATCCCTTGCGAGACTTTCATTGCTCATGACATGTTTAGGGGACCCCAAATTCCTCCATCCATGGTTCAAGAAACATGTGGGCCTTCTAGTCATATGGAAACAGGAGAAGAAACCAAGGAGACAAAAACTGCTGAGGTGCCGATATACTTGACATATCGAAGAGGTACAAGGAAATTGTTTGCAGTTGCTAGGCAAGTGTTTGCTCTACAGGATGTGGAAGGGACCTTGCCTTCTTCATTAGCCCATAGGCAAATGCTATCTCCACAGGATGTGGAAGGGGCATTGCCTTCTTCATCGACATAGCAGGTACAGGTACAACAGCTGAACAAAGGGAAGGAAAAGGTGCAGGAAGAAGACTTGGATGATGAGCAAGAAAGAGAGTTTGAGTTGGGAGAACATGATGAGCTTGAACAACTTGACACTGAGATTATTAGTTTAGAAGCTTAGGAGAGGGAAACTATCAAGGACATCATCATATAGGAAAGGGAAGCTCAAATACAAGCTTTGATGGATAACCTAGAGAGGGCCAAGTATGTCATCACATACTTAGAACAGGAAAACAAATAGTTGAGTGACAAACACGTCCTCATGGAGTTGGAAGTGCTCAAAGTAAAAAGGCAAATTGGCAAAGAGACACAAGTCACATTGACTCCTATTGAGTAGGAGATTGAAAACGATAGGGAGACGTGGCTTGAGAGGGTCAACATACATCTTGAAGGGCTCATTGAGAAGGCCAACGGGGACAAGAAAATGCTTAGACACATGGCATACCATTACATGACCCGCAATAAAATTTGTAACATGAGGATCAAAAAGTTGAAGGCTGGGTTAAGGAGGGCTTTAAAAGGCAAAAAGGAGGAGGATAGATTAAAGATGTTGGTTGAAGCCTTCTTGGCTAATCAAAGCAGTTGATGGTGGTACCTTATACCAATTTTGGGCAGTTTTTGAAGGAATTTTGTCATTTTGGAATTTTGGAAATTCAAAACATAGAAAATCTGCCCAGAAGCGGAGCCCCACCAGCGCTGCGCTTTTTCTAGGGGCACCCAATGGACAAATGGCTTGCATTTTTGGATTCATGGCATCAAGGACATGCACCCTAGCAATTGTCAGAATTTTTGGAGCAAAACTAGTCCACCAGAAGGTCCAAAAACACTTCAAAATTGACCTTTCTGCCAATTTTTGGACACACAGAAGCAGCCTTGGGAGAATCAACTTTTGAGGGGCCAAATGAGCTCCAAATGCAAAAGTTCCAGGTGTTCTAGAAAGTAGACTTGAAGAGCTTTCCAATGAGCTATCCTGGGCTCAATTTGGATGATGGGAAGGCCTCCAAAAGTGGTCTGAAAGTGGCACTGCATGTAGGACCAATGGTGCTGTGCGTAGGGCAATTTTGCTCAAGAATGCCTAGTTTGCCAATTTTCGACTATTTTCTTGATTTATGTCTCATGGTGGAGGGTTTACTGATGTAATTAATGTCATGGCTTGTAGATATGATGGTCAAACACTAGTAGATGGTAGATTCATTAGATTAAAAGTGGTTTTGAGGGTAATGAATCAGTTTCCCCTCTTTTAGAGGCAAGTTGTTTGGTTGCCTAGATTCCAGTTCCTTGTTTAGAAATGGTAGAAACAACTCATTTTCTCATGGTTTCGACCCCTAATGGTTAGGATAAACGATTTGGATGTCTATATCATGTATTCTCTTTGTCATTTGCAAGGGTTGGACTCAGCTGGATGCTCAACACTTGATTGTATTTCTTTTGTAAGCAGTTTTGGCAGGGCATTAATAGGAATTGCAGCTATTTTTATGGGATCCCTGTGGTATGGAGTTCTAGCATAGTTTTTCCTTATGTGATCATTTGTTTACTTGTTTTATGTATGCTCTCAATCATCTGAATGCTTTTTGTTGAATGTTTTCAAGTAAGATAGGTAGAATCCATTGTATTTAATGTTCTGTCTTGGGAAAACACTCAATATTTCATGTTTTTCTATTGTTTAAGAAGGATCCATGATCTCCACATGCCCTCCTTAGCTCCTCACCAGTAAAACACTTCATTTCATCAAGCTTAAGAATGCTATAACCTATGCCTACCTTGCCCCATAGAACACACTGCAATTCTAATCTAATTCCCTAGAACTAAACTGCCCAGCTCCTCCTGATCCAGCAAAACATCAACAAAACCCAATTAAAATTCCCATGCTACTATACCTAGCCTAAAATCCTTATTTGATTCAGTCATTTCCACTGAGATTCTAAAGGGGAGAGCTGTCTCCCGGCCTAGTAAGGCTAGCTACCAGGCTAAGCTTGGTTTGTAGTTACCCTGGAATTGCCTCCCTTCAGCCTGAGGTCAATCTAGGTGATAACACCTCGAACATGTGGAGGCTATCTACTTCGACTTGTGGAGAGTATATTTCAGAACTGTGGAAACTATCTTTTGCGGACCTGTGGAGGCTTTTGCAGGCCCCTGTTGAAGGCACGATATTGGGATCATTCTATAGTGAAGTCTTCTGCTGGAAGCACAAGTTGGGATCATTGCAGACCCTTGAATAGAGGCACAATTTTTAGAATAAGTTTATAGAGAAGTCTTTCATGGAGGAACACCATTAAGTTCGTTCTACAGTGAAGATATCCTGGAGACCCGTTGAAGATCAGACCTATGCTTGTGACACTTGTTTGAAATCTTGACTTCACTTGGGTACAAGGCTTTGGATATTGTCTGATACAAATTGAAGGAACCCTTGGCATGTTTTGGGATCATTTGAGGTTACCTTGTGATACTGTTGAAACAAGATTGAGGAAATATTGAAGCATCTTTAAAACTGAGCTAAAGCATAGTTGGAGCAATATCATTTTTATCTTGTGTTAGGGCAGAGCATGTTGATTTGGGGTAGCATTAGATGTGCTCTAGCCACGAAAATTGGTGGAGAGGCTAAAGCACATGAGATATCCAATACCCAGAAATGGTTTGGGCAGATTCTAGACAGTTTGGGAGATACTAAAATAACTTATATTTTTAATGGAGTCCCTAAGTCTAAACTTAGGGAAAATAAAATAATAATGTGAATTAATATAAAGCTGTGTTAGAAGGGTCCAAAAGTCATGGATCAAGCCAGAGTTAATTTTAGTCATTGATTATGGACTTAATCTTGGCTGTTGAATTGTCAATTAGAAAAGTATAAGAGGAGGCTTGAGGGTCACTTGGAGAACACACCGAGTTGATCAAGAATTCGATTTTCTAGGGTAGGGCTTGCTGAGGAAACCGAAGGAGTGATCAGAGTTGCAGCTGAGGGGCAGTGAATACAGAAGCAGAGAGACAGAGAGGGTACCAGGAGTATTAGCGCAAAAGTCGAGAGAGAGGGACATAAAGCCAGCTAGAGGCCACATAGAGCTAGTCAGGGCCCATGCAGAGGCAGCCAGGAGTTGCACATTGCCAGAGAGAGCCAGCATGGGTGACGTAGAGGCTCTAGAGGCTGACGCAGGGCAAGTTGGGGTGATGCTGGGCTGACGCTGGGCCAAAGAGGCTGATGCAGTCCCTAGAGGTAGACGCTGGAGATTTCGTGGGGCAGATTGGAGTTGAGAGCTGTGGGATTGTTCATCTGGGGTTTTAACCGGAATATCTGTCTCCGACTGAGAGGTACTACTGCCGAGATCATTCTCTGTAGGGTGAGCCGGTTTGGCACCCAGATTGTATTCTGAAATTGCTTAATAATAAAACCCTCAGATAGCTGCACCAGTTTTCTCGCATTGGATTTTTTCGGGGACATTAGTCCAAAACCAACGATGTCTCTTGTGTGCTTGCTTTTCCTTCAGTTGATGATCTGTAATGTGTTGAGCATGTACTTGTATTTATTTTCAGTATTTACATGGTAAATAACTTGTTAATTAAATAGAACAAGTAGGCAGAAATAAATCAGAAAGTACATGAAGGATTTCTATTAGTTAGACTTTGAAATTCCAACAAAACAAATTCATTAAGAAAATCTTGGAGCAGTATTACTCGAGCATCTTTAAGATATTGTTGAAGAACACTACTGCAGTCTTCCAACAATTTTGGATCTGTTATATTGGGCATTGTTTGGAGCAGTTCTTAAGGAGATTTTTGGTGAAATTTGGAATACATCTTCAAGTGACTTTGAAGAATTCTTGGGGATCTTTTTGATTAGCATATCTTTGAAATTCATCTTGAAGATTGTATTGAGACTCGAGAGTATCTTAGAGCAACTTATTGAAACCATCTTGTTGGGAAGAATTGTTGAAGACACTTGTAGAAGCAGATCTTGGAGGCATTCTTGGAGACATTGGTTGACCTTGTGATGCATAATTGAAGCCCTCATGGAGTAACATTGGAGAAGATTGTTTGGGTATCATGAAGAGTCTTGCAGACACCTACTATGGCTACTAAAGTTGTCATTGATGAACTAAGTGTTTTGAAGATTAATCGAGGGCATTATTGAAGGCGATCTTGAAGATATTATTAGGGCTTGTTGCAGAAGATTTGGAAGCCTTGAAGAACTATTAAACCTACTTTGAAGAGCAAAAGTAGAGGGCTGGAGCCCTAGACGATTGGGGTCGTCAAGAAGACCAAGTTGGAGCCTAAGCCAGATAAGAGGGTTGAGGCCTTAGAGGATTGGAGTCCTCAAGTAGACCAAGTTGGAGCTTGGTTGTATAGTATAGGTTGGAGCCTGGTTTGATTGAAGATTGGAGTCTTCATCTACGGTTAGAACCCTGAAGTGTTATTGTACTTGAATTGTTGTAAAAGGAGGATTGGAGTCCTCGCCATTCTTGTTAATAAAATTATTCTTTTGTTGTACATTTTTGTGTTGTGATTTATTAAGTGAACTTAATTGCAATAAAAGTAACAATTGTAAAAGAAATACTAATTCACCCCCCCTCAGTATTTCCAACTATTGGTATCAGAGCCAGTACCTTTAGTCACAGCCTAACAACTGGAAGGTAGATCCTTAAAACACTGTTAATTTTTATGGTATGTTCTATGCTTGCAACAATTACTTCAATGTCTTATCATCATTGATAGTAATTGTAGATAGAACATCACCAATATGTACAAGAAGATATGAGATCATTTGATTACAAGGGTCCCAATTCATGAATGGTCATATCCTTGGAGATTTGACATTTCAAAAATAATTATTTGTTAACTATTTATTATTTATAGTTATTTATATTATTTTTATATATTTTATTCATAACAGGCTTTTCTAGGAATGGGAATTAGTCCCTAGTTGCACTCTTTAACACTCCCTCTCAACTAGGGAGGAATTCCACCTGTCAACATCTATCTCACTACTATGCTATCGTGTCCATCATGTGCCATCTTTGCAACTTGTCTTGTCTTTGTTGAAGATTGATATCATAGTCCACTAAGAAAGTATTGAAAGAGGGTGGGTCACAAGACCCTGCCATCGTCGCCAAAATGACAAAGGCAAGTCGTCATGTCGAGGGATAAAATCCCTACCAGGCTTGATCCTTTAGTGATCAAGCTGTTGAGCATCATGCATCCTAGTCATAGGGAATACAATAGTACTTGACACATCCTTTAGTAGTATTGATTAAATGTAACCACTTTTCCCAACTCATTGGCTAGGTGAAAGGTACTTCCCAAGAGTCCCAGATTGCAAGGGTAGGATGTATGTTAAGGTATCCATAGGGGAAGGTGAACCACTCACCCTATGTTCACATACTGGGGTATGTACTCCATGTTGAGATTTGTAGCTTGGGAGGTACTCCAAACCCTAGGCTTAAGGGTTGTGGAGGAGTTGGCACACAAGTGGCTTGTGGGCGTGAAACACAAGCCTATGGTATTTGCATCCGAGCATACATGTGTGAATCCATGAGGAGATTTCTACATGTGATGGATGGAGATGATAGAGGATGTCGAGACAAACCGAACGCAATGGGTGTAGAAGTCAAGATATGAATTTTCTGAAGATTATTTATGGGTTTGTGGCATAAGACGTTGCCACATGAGACATGTATAAATAAGAGGTAAGGGAGACCTCATTTCATAGATCGTAAGGAGCAACACATCGAGGAGATATCTCTGATTTGGCTATAGGAAGAAGGGGACCCAACGAAGATGAAAGGAGGCATAATTTGTGTCTTCTTCTAAACTATTTGGGGACTGAGCTCGTATAGGCAAATCATCAAGTAACTCTTCTCTATTTAGGGCTGAGTTTTTCTGTTGTAATTGCAGGTGTGAAGGAGGGTTGTTTAGGGAGGCTGAGTAGCCTACTAGGCTCCCTAAACAAGGTTGCATCTATCTCTATCAAAAGCGCAGTAAGGAAGGTCTGAAGAAGGGTTATGATGCAGGTCCAATATGCCCTAGTAAGGGCTGAGTAAGTGGAGGATTAGCCCACAAATTTCAGAGATGTGTTAGGGCATTTTTGTGCACAGTCCATAGGAGCCTTTGTCTTTTGTTCTGGCTGTAGGGTGCTAGGTAGTTGCAGCAGTGAGAAGACATTTGTTTGGAGGGTCGAGAGGCCTAGTAAAGGCCTATTCTACTGGCCGCAACCATAGAAAGCATAGTGCAACTGTTGTGAGCAGGGTAGAGGGTGGTTACCCTTGTAAACAGGACAAGATTCCTTGCTGTACAAAACTGCAGGCCTATAGGATGCTTTGTGGAGGTTCCCAAAACTGAACAGGTGTGTTGGAAGTGCTAGAAGGGATAACGAGCTAGGGAGATTGATTGGAGAAGGGAATCATAGTCTTGGAGCAGGGTTTAGGGTTGTTGTTGTGCCCTAACCAAAGCTCACATAACCCTGGGACAAGAGGACCCGCTGAGCGTTGGAGACATAGGTATGTATATCCTCTTGTTAATGTTGAGTTGCTAGTGGATGAGGTCCAGGTTTTACTAGTTTGTGAAGTCTGTTGGAAGCGAAGAGGAAGGGTGATCCTAGTGGTTGGATGCCCTAACCAGAGGGCAGATGCTACAACAAGTATTGGAGGGCAGCGAGAGAGTGGACCAAGTGTGGACAATGGATTGGGCATTTATGGTCTGTTGGAGGGCAGCGAGAGAGTGGACCAAGTGTGGACAATGGATTGGGCATTTATGGTTTGTTGGAGGGCAGAGTGATAGTGCCCAAGTTGTAGCCCGACATGCACCATCTTCATGGACGATGGTGGTTGCTAGAGGAAAAAGAAGAGCTTAGGGGTTTGATCAGCCTATTACTACTCAAATTAACAGGGGTCCTAGAGGGGCACTTGCTAGGTTAAGAGAAACAATGGAGCGATAACCCACTGTCACCACAGCTAAAGTTCCCAACTCTTTACAGACTTTCACCGATGGGAGGAGACCCTGTACATATAGGGAATCACCTATGAAGGGTAAATCAATGAAATGGATATGAGGTGATTCCTATAACTCTTTCTTAGGAGAAACTCAAAATTAGGGCTTGATTGCTTTTTAAGCAAGGTGTAGGGTTCTCTAGGAGGTGTTGATGAGGATTTGAGGACTAGGTTTAAGGAATATGACTTGTAAATGAGCTTCCTAATCCCTAAAATCCTTATGGAACTTGGTCTCCCAAGTGGTTTTCGAAGAATCAATTTCGATAGGAAATGGGACCACATGGGACCAAGTGGACCCTCGGATAGGTCAAGGTAATGGGTTTTAGCAACCAATGATGTACTTGACCCAATTAGGGAAGAGAAAGGGATCAAAGAAAGAATTTCTAATAAAGGCAATATGATGATCCCAATGAGGCTAGTAGCCTAAGGAAACCCAGGGCAAGAATCTCGTGGCTAGGGCTTGAGATATCTCAAAATCCCACTGTTAGAATTTCTTCAAAATTGGAGGGCACCTAGGAGACACACCAATGCAGAGGATGCCATGAGATCGAATATTTTAAGTGGGTGGTTTACGAGATAAATGATGCCCTAGGGGACCTAATGGGTGTGAAAATTCGATTACCCAAATCGCCACTGCAGTAACTGATTAAGTTCCTTTTATCTGTTAATTACTGAACAAATTATTTACTGTTTCCTACAGTAAACACCGAAACTAATACATTGTAGTCTTCACCAATTAAATTATAAGTGGAACCTAGAAATTGAGCAAGAAAGAAATACATAACACATTACACCATTGTTTTTGGACAAATGTCCCTAGAAAAACCCAATGAAGGAAAACCGGTGCAGCAGCTAAGGGTTTGTATTATTAAGCAGTAGTTTTTTGAATACAATCTGTGGATGCCTTGTTGGCTATCCAGTACAAAGAATATGACTGACAAAAGATTAGTGAGAAATACCTCACATTATCATTGGCAATCCTGACTGATTCAGCCACAAAATGGCTTGTTCCTTGCTGCCTGTTAGCCTCCTGCTCATAGCAGGTATTCATCTTTCATGATCGACATGTTTACAGGCCAAATATGTCATACTTTGCATGCTGCAATGTTCCATATTTGCTACTGAGGCAAGGAGGGCACAAACCTTGTCTGCAAGCATTTGGGACAGACCAATGTGATGACCGAGACCCAGACGAGAGGAAGCACAAGAGTTCATTCTTCAATTGGTGGTACTTTGGAAGGTCCAGTGGTTTGGTTTGGTTGTGTCTCTATTTTCTGTGCTTGTGCCTGTGTATGATCGCATATTTGTTCCGGTGGCCAGAAAAATAACCAAAAACGAGCATGGTATAACACTGCTTCAGAGGATAGGTATTGGTATATTTACTTCCATTCTTTCTATGACTGTTGCTGCCTTGACAGAAATGAAAAGGCTCCAAGTGGCAAAGGATAATGGATTGGAAGATATGCCCCATAGCACCAATTCCATTGAGCATTTTTTGGTTGCTTCCACAATACATACTATTTGGTATATCAGATGTTTTTTACAATGATAGGACTGCAAGAGTACTTTTATGATCAAATGCCTGACACAATGAGAAGCTTAGGTATCACTCTCTATTTGAGTGTTTTCGGCATAGGTAGTTTCTTGAGCAGTTTTTATATTTCTATTCCTGAGAAACTAAGTAGCAGAGGGAAGAAGCAGAGCTGGTTTGCTGACAACCTGAACAGAGCTCATTTGGACTACTTTTATTGGTCTCTGGCTGCACTGTTCCTATGCATCTATGTTGCATTTGCTAGCTACTTCATATATAAGAAAGTGGATGCTTTAAAGACCTCTGCATCAGGATCTGTCTAGAAGTATCCATGTTTAATTCTGTGATGGAAGAAGACAAAATGAGCAGTTCTGGAGGACCAAGCTCAAGCAAAGATTTAGCATGGACAAATTTGAATATGGAACATAGAGTCTATGGAAAACTGGCCCATGAACTTATTGGATCGCCTGTGGGTAAAAGTTGCATATGGGAGCCTATTTGTGCTTCCAGCACTGACAATGATCCGGATGAGAGCATCATCTATACATTGAATCCAAGGGATAGAGAAGAGGGTAGGCCATCTTATTGGTCAAGTAAAGGAGAAAGCAGTAGAGATGCCCCTGAGACATTGACTTATAGGTTGCTCAAGAATTTGTCTGTTGTGCACGAAGTTAAATTACGTCCATTCCAAGCTTACTTCCAGAGGGGGACTCCTATATATTCAGCAAATGCAGTCTGCTTTCGATTTGGTTATTCTAGTTCATCTCCAGAAATCAAAAGTTTTGTATTAGATGGGTCAATGTTATCTGATAGATCTCCTTGTGAAAACTATATCTGGACATATAGATCTCCAGAGTACCCAGTGTTACAGGAGGATAAATTACAATCGTTCAAGCTTCCAAGACCAGTATTATGTATTGGGGACAGAGGAATCGATACCGGGTCTGTTAGATGTTAGTGAAAATGATGAAATGGTGGCTGTGGCCGCCCATGGCGACGAAGAAGTTTCATGTTAATATGGTTGTGCAGAGCTTGAAGGGCCTCTCGCTGGCCGCTGATGACGAAGAAGAGAATCCGAGATTGACTGTCGAGATCAAGTGGAAGGGTATCAAGGGCAAGCTCAGCTCCCCCTTCAAGCGGCGTCCTGTCAAGAGGAACTTTACGGTCGAGCAGAGCATCGGGGAAGATGGCGTTTGGGAGTGGAACGAGGAGTTTGATAATGTTTGCGTTCTCACCATGTTCAAGGATAAAGAGAAGGACACTTCGGCGTTTCAACCTTGGGATGTTGGCTTCTCTGTCATCAGTGGTTTGACTCAAGAATCAAAGAGCAAGCCATCTGTTATAGGAACAACTTCCCTCAACCTCGGGGAGTATGCATTGCCTATGGAGAATACAATCAAAACTACCAAGATTCCTGTATCTTGCTTTAGTGGAGGCATGGCACCTGAAGCAGCACTTACTGTTGCTCTCAATTTTGTCGAGCTTCGAACTGGTCAGGAAGTAATGGACCCAGTTAATAGAACTATTGTGCCATCATCACCTTCGGATGGAGAACCGTTGTCAGAAAAGGAGGAGCTTTCCGCTCTCAAAGCAGGTCTGAGAAAAGTTAATATTTTTAGAGATTATGTAGGAGCAGGAAGAGCAAAGAAGGCTTGTAGAGAAGAGGATGGGAGTGATAGTAGATTGTCTGCAAGGAGTGATGGATGTGAATATGTATTTGACAGTGATTCTGTTGATGAATGTGTTGAGGATGAGGCTGAGGATAAGGATAGATTTAGTTTTTGGAATTCCTTTTGCTATGGGACATTGGCTGCAGCTAATCGTGTTGAAGGAGCCCTCTATTTGGACTTTAGAGAAGATGGAGTTGATGACAATTGGATCATCAATCATAAAGAAAATATATAGTCAAGTTCCAAGGTGATTGAGGAGCCATGTTCATCAAACTCTGATTATACTCTTGTACAGTCTCCTTCCATGCGGAGCCTTCTTTCTTGGAAAAAGAGGAAATTGAATTTTCGGTCACCACGAGCAAGGGGAGAGCCGCTGTTGAATAAAGCATATGGAGAAGAGGGTGGAGATGATATTGACTTTGACCGCCGACAATTATGCTGCCCTATTGACTCTCTTCCTTTGTGTCATAAGAATGACAACGGAGTAGCGCAGGACAGATGTGAATGTTTAGACTTTGGCGATGACCATTTCACCATAGGCAGCTGGGAACAAAAAGATTTTATTAGTAGAGATGGTCAGATGAAGTCAGATGACAACAATCTCTATATTTGTGTCGGGTCAGCGTGTGTGTATCGTGTCGATAGTAGATACTTTGATGGGCATATTGAAAGTGAACTAAGTCAGCAGGTCCCAAATTAATGGTAATAGCAGTTCAGATGTATCAAGAGAACAGAACTGGGGTCCTCGGATTAACAGAATAAAGAACCAGTGGACATCTCCAACTGGAGTCGAGAAACTGGAACAAATACTTCACCGTATTTTAATGTTCGGGTTTCATCAAGGCATCTCATCAAGCATCTTCCCTTCGGCACAAATATTCGTGCCTTTCTTCTTAATTCCAGTAGTTTGCATAATCGAAATGATTGTAGGATCATTGAAAGATAAGGTTCAGAGTCTGGGGAATAGCCACAGGAAAGCATATCTATAACAGCCTTGTGACTATCACCGGAAAACATAATTTGTAGGACTTCAAGAGCCATCTCCCGATTAGTTAAGAGTTCATCTAGATGTGTAATTGCCTGCTACTGTAAAGTTTCAAAGCTTCACTCTTCAACTCCTAATGTAGATAATAGTGCAATGATTTGACGATTCAAGAAACAAGGACGAAATCTCTTCCAAGAAAGAACTTCAAGATTAGTATTATTCAAATGATGCTTCCACATACTTAGCCGGAGAGAGAGCTTGTCAACTGATGTCGGGTCAACTGCTACAACACCTTTGTAACCACCACACCTTATTTGAAAAGCAGATGGTATTCGCTTGCTATTCTTTTCAGATCCACACTTCAAAGCCGCAAGCTCTGCCAAGGGCTGAGACAGTTTCCCTACTCCATCTGAAAAATTATATGTTCTGTTACCATTACGGACTTGGATATCTGGAATGATTCTAATTTCATCACCATGTATGTGCATAGTTTCTATGGAAGAACTAAAGGATTGCCCCATTCTTGCTGCACATTTTGCAACATTTCTGATAGAAGAAAAATTACCCATCCATTGACGGATATTATCTACATTAACAATGCCGTTTGAAGCAATGTTACCAGAATCGGAATCGGCAATAAATCGGCGAGGCAAAAGAGCGAAGAGTTTTAATCGGATCGGGAATAAATCGGGAAAAAATCGGCAAAAAATCGTCGAATTCATTAAATAAAAATATACACATATATTGAATTAAAAAAACCATTTTTCATTAATATTTGGTAAAGGCATGTCCAAACAATGCATAATATCAATAGATGTCCAAAATATCATGAATAAATAAGTATCTCATATATGTTATGAGTCCACACATGATCCAAAGCACTGAGTCTTGAGTCCTTAGAAGCATATGCTTCTAAAAGTTTACAAAAAAGTTAAAAACTGCATACTAATCAGAAAAAAATCAGCAACTAAGAGTCTAAGACTCTTAAGAGTGAGAACTAGAAGCGATTCCATCCACTCCTTCGCTTGCTTGACTCTCAAAGTTCTCCAAGTCATGAAGGCTTAAAAGAGGAGGCTCATCTAATTGAACCCAGTCTGCTGCATTTGTAGCTTGCAAATCTATCTCTTCAAGGTCGATTGGTGAATGATCCATACCTGTCATGAGACATTGAAATGACACTTTGAAAATGAACTTTAAAAGTTTAAACTTTAAACTATAAACTTTTAAAGTACGAACTAGATTATGAAACCTTCAAATTCAAGCTCTCGAATCTCACCTTGTATTTGTTTGTTGCGAAGTCGTAGATTGTAATGGACAAATACAAGGTCATTCAAGCGCTTTTGTGTCAATCGGTTGCGCTTCTTAGAATGTATTTTCTCAAACATGCTCCAGTTGCGTTCACAACCTGAAGCACTGCATGCTTGGTTTAAGATTCGAATGGCAAATTTCTTCAAATCTGGCGTATCACTACCAAAGTTTTGCCACCAAAGACCTAGCAAGTGGTAAGGGTTTGTGAGTAGGAGATTAGAAGTACTAAAAACTTTAAAAGAAAAGAAAATTTAATAAAGCATTTAACATACAAAATAAATTTTAAACAAATTTAATGAATTGATGAAGCCTTCAAGCTGGGTACCTGGCAACATCTTAGACCTTTGTCTTATAGCACTGGTATAGGCAAACAATTTAGATGGTGCCCTATAATCTTGTAGTTGGGAGAAGACACGACTTTGTTGTTCTGGATCAGGGAAGCACCTTTCCACGCATGTCATAAGTCCTCTGCCAACCTCCCCATCCTCATTAAATTTGCTCTTATCATAAAAATATTGTGGGTTTAAGAAGTACCCAGCAGCATGTAAGGGGGAATGCAATTGCCTATCCCAACGTGCATCTATAATGTCCCAAAGAGGCATATACTTTGTCTCATCATCCCCATATCTTCTTTTGATGGCCTCCTTTGCGAGATCCATCGCTTCATAGATGTAACCCATAATGGGTTTGTCACCATCAACCATCCTGAAAGTTCAAACATTCAAATTTAAAGAAATATGAAACATTGTAAATAAAAAGAAGCTTGAAATGAAATTTAAAAAATGAAAAAGTTAAAGACTTGAATTACCTGAGAACTCTAACAAGGGACTCCGTCACAGCAACAATCTCTTCGGCATCTTTCCAGAAGCCATCATTAAACACAAGTGCAGCAATTTCGATGCCTTCAGGGGTCTTGGAATGTTTAGATCCCATCCACTCAGGTCCCAAGAACATCCTCTTCAGATTTATCTTTTGCTCAACCACAGATTGCAAAGATATGAAATTTGTTGCAAATCTAGTCACTGCAGGTCGAACAATTTCTTTACCTTCAGTGTATATTCTCATAGTGTTTAGGACAATAGTGTGGTTGTATAGGTATTTGGTTATGGATTTTGCCTTCTCCACAACCTCATGTATCCAATGAAGCTTACCAATGTCCTCAAGCATTAAATCTATGCAATGCGCAGCACAAGAGGTCCAAAAAATAGTGGGGTGCCTCATCTCAAAAAGTCTACCAGTAGCCATATAATTCGCTGCATTATCGGTGACAATTTGTACAACATGTTCTTCTCCCACTTCTTGAACGACTTCCTCCATCATTTCACAGATAAGTTGGGCAGTCTTAACCTTGTCTGAAGCATCCACTGATTTGAGAAACATTGTGCTTGCGGGACAAGATACAAGGAAATTTATTAAAGTTCTATTCCTCTGATCTGTCCATCCATCACTCATGATGGTGCACCCTGTTTCTACCCATGATGAACGAAACTCAGCTAGCACAAGCATGACATCTTCAACACTCTCTAACAACATATCTGTCCTAAGGGTCTCTGATGTAGGGGCTTTGAACCCTGGACCTACAACAGCAATTGCATCAACCATAGCTTGCCAATAAGGACTTCTGGCACAGTGGAAAGGTATTTCAGAATAGAACCAAAAGTTAGCAATGGCCTTCCTTGCCTGAGTATAGATATTTTTTTCCAACCAGTGCCATCCAAGGTAGGTTGGGAACCAGGTGTTGTGCGGGGAGCAAAAAAGGTGTTTATGTTTCCACCTTCAGTGTTGAAGGAAGGAGTTGAAGGACTCGCATGGCTTTGAGTTTGACTTGGCCTTGGAGGCATGTGTGGAAAACTTGGGAACGGCATTGAGGATTCAACAGATTGAGGTGACATGGGGCTAGTGGTAGAAAAAGTATCAACTCCAACAGTTCCTATTTCAGCATTTTGCCTTGCTTTCTTGGCATTATGCTGCTCTAACATATCAAGGGCCAAGGTTGCTTGGTATTTGACATTGTCGTCAACTTTGGTACAAAGACCTATATCATGGCCAGGTATTTTTGCAAGGTGGAACTTGAATCTATAAATGTCTCCACTACATTTCGCTTTGCAAAATTTACAAAGGAGCCTGGGGTCTCCGGGAATCTTGTCACAATAAGCCCAAGCAAAGTCCCTCTCTCTCGGCATTGTCGTTGCTTTGAACTTGTGTTTAATTTGTGGCTTCTGTTAAGATTTGGACTTGGAGTCTGGCTTCTATTTAATTTGTGGCTCCTGTGAAAGACAAGTTACAACAAAAAATCAAATTTAAAAATGATCCAAAAATGTAAAATATGCTAGAAATTTAAAAAATTAAATGAAGGCAGATGTCAGTGAACATATAGAGTCTAGACTCATAAACAATAGTTGGTGTGTTGATGTAAAAGAACAAGGAAAATGTAGAGCAACCTATAGCATTTATGAGTTAAACTCTTAGGGACTCCAAGTTGAACTATAGGACCATGGAGATACAAGCTTATTCTTTACTTCAATGATCAATCTCTCCAGCAAACTATTTCAGTTATTCAAAAGTCATTGCTTACCAAGCAGGAAGGATATCTTAAGTTAATTTGCAGATCTGTGGCACATATTTTGAGGATATTAATTGTTGTTCAGTGGCCCAAATTTTGTGGAGCAAATTATGGGCAGACAACATGAAATTAATGCTGGAAAGCTCACTCAGTGGCATGCAATTCAAGGAGCAGTGGTTGCTGGACTATGACCGAGTTTTCAAGGGAGAGAATCAGAGATATAAGTAGTAGACTGTAGTACCCTTGAAATGTTTTAAATGTTGTAAATAATTTCTCTGAGATAAGCAATAATTTCGAGGATAATAAGTATGCTTTTCTGTTCCCATCAAGAAATTAGTCATCCTACCTTGCATTCTATTAAAAAACTTAAAGCATTATTTAAAAAATTAGTTGGTTATTCGAGGCATCAAAAAATTAATAATTTTTCCCAACATTATGGAAGCTTTCTTCCTCAATAAAACTTACAAAACAATAATTTAATAATCTCTATTAATGGAAACTAATTAAAAAACACACTAATAAAAATATAATATCAACTCTTTTATAAAATACCATTACCGAATACAACAATCTGTAACATATAATATAAAATTTATATTACTACTTCAAAGTTCAAATAAACACCAGAATTAAAACAGATGGACATTAGAGTTACAAAGGAAATAAAAAATTTTCAAAGTTTAATATATTTTTTTAACAAAGTTTAATAAATTTTTTTAACAAAGTTTAATAAAAAATTTCAAGGAATATTGTTCAAAATTATGGTCCCCACACAATACACGCCCATTTTAATTCACTCCAAAATTATGGTCCCCGTTGTAATATATCGGTGTCATAATAAAAATTTAAACAAAGTTTAATAAAAAAAGCAAAAATGACAAATCGTATTATGGAAGCCCCGTTGTAATATATCGGTGTCATAATAAAAATTTAAACAAAGTTTAATAAAAAAAGCAAAAATGACAAATCGTATTATGGAAGCCCCGTTGTAATATATCGGCGTCATAATAAAAATTTAAACAAAGTTTAATAAAAAAAGCAAAAATGACAAATCGTATTATGGAAGCCCCGTTGTAATATATCGGTGTCATAAAAAAAATTAACAAAGTTTAATAAAAATTTTCAAAATTATGGTCCCCACACAATACACATCCATTTTAATTCACTCCAAAACTATCAGCAAAAATGACAAATCGTATTATGGAAGCCCCGTGTCACTGGTCGACTCCACCAACTCGGACGTAGCTAGCATGTATGCATATAAATTATGGCATGAGTTCATTTGGAGGATAGCGACTTGGAGCGAAGAAGATAGAGGAACAGAACAGAGCGAAAAGTTCACAGAACAGAACAGAGACAACAGAACATCTATAAAGGATTTCGGACGAAGTGCAGTCTCTTTCTATACGATTTTGTGGAAAAAACGCTCAGAACTTCATGGGTCATTTGCAGAATTTTAACAGCAGGACGAAGTGCAGTCCCTTTCTATGCGATTTTGTGGAGAAAACGCTCAGAACCTCATGGGTCACTTGCAAAATTTTCGACCTGTAAATTAACGTTGAAGATTGTTGTGTGAAACTTCAGGCAGTTCGGTGATCATTCTTCAAAAGAAATTACAAGAGTAACTTTCAAATCGTAAATGTTTACGGTGCACAGTATAAAATAAAATCCGAAAAGAGGGTTGCCGTCAGGAGTATGCAGTGAAGTGAGGCGTTGCCGTAAGAACACGAGGGATTGGGTTGGTCAAAGTTCAAACGGATCGGAATCCCCCAAACCAGACTAATGAAAGTCCAGCGACGGGAAGATTGAACGGGGACGGGACCAGACTAGGAATATGACCCTTACAGTGTACACACACAAGTTGTATTATGCACAGTCACACACAAGCTTTATCATTGGAAAACTATTGATTATACACAGTCACACACGAATTATAAATAGAGTCCAGACCTCGTATTCGCTCCTGTCCTGGCTGTGCGTCGTGGTGGCGTTTGCGGCTTGACGCAGCGGCGTAGTGAACTGGGCGCTTGCGGCTTGATGCAGCGGCGTAGTGAACTGGAACTCCGTTCACAGGAATGGCTGCGAGCTGAACTGAAACAACGAACTCGAATGGAACTCCAAACTGGAATGGTTGCGCTCTGTGCATTTTTGCATGGCTGAGCTCTGTATTAATAACGACAACCGAACCCAAACCTCAAGGAAATGGCGCGAAAACGAAAATGTGCGGGAGTCGGGAAACTGGTGGGAGTCGGGAAACCGCCGATTAATCGGCTTAAAACAGAAATCGCGAGTCAAACTCGCGTTGACTCGTAAAGTTCCAAAACGGCTCGTTTAGTGGCCGAGCAGATCCAGACTCGCGAGTAATCGTAGGAATCGGCGATTCCTGTTACACTGGTTTGAAGCAAACATCCATACAGAATTTTCTCGCACTTGGCTTGATGAGAAAGCCAAAAATTCAAACCTTTTATTGCCTATCGCAATGCCATCTCTCATGATCCGAAGAATCCGTCTGTATAGTTTTGTCCGCTTCTGGGAACCTCTGTTATCCATTCGTAGAGACAAATCATTTGAAAGGAGTCTGCCCAGGTTCTCATCAACGAAGGAAACAACTTATGAATGGGGACTTCTAAATGATGTCAAAGCAGTCTGGCTTCGGAATCCAAAGGAGGTCACTGATGAAGAATATGCCAAATGTGGCAGGCAGGGGCGAGTTTGCAGCGGCAAAGTGTATCAAAGTGTATCAGTGGAGAAAAGAGGCCCGATTCAGTTTAAAGAGTATCAGAACGCCGACAAGAGTATCACCAGAACATAATTAAAGCTATTAAAGACTATTCATATCAGATTTTAAAGGAATCAGTGCCACTTAAGGCCAGCGGAACCGCCTAAACGATGCGGACAAAAGGAGTCAATGCCTAGTTATTAAAAATACAAAGTATCGAGCCACATTTGGGGGCAGTGCTGTAGGCCAAATACGCAGTGATGACTATGAGGCCAGCGCATGGCTCAAATGACACTTTTAAATCCATTTTTGAGGCTGCTGCCTCATACGCAGCCTTAGATATTTATTCCGAGATGCCAGCTGCCCCAGCGCAGCTCATATAGTCTTTCACGCATTTATTTTGAGTAGAATTTAGTAGAAAAAACTGATTTACTTAAGATCTGTTTGGATTTGTTTGACAAATATTTTGAGATATTTTCCTTGAGATCTTATCCAGAGATCTAAGTCTGTACATATTCTATATATAAACCACCCTATGGACAGTTTTAAAGGGGTGGAGAGTGGTTGATCGATAATCTCATTTGAGACTTGCGCTGTATGCTCTGAGAGATTTAATGAACAGAGATTGTTGGAATACCTTGTGTTTGGACTGTTTAATGTGGATTCGATGGCTGAAGAATAAGATTATAGGATTCTTGTGCTTCTTCATGGACTAATAAGTTTTTCTCATCTCTTTTTACAGTTGCTATGTTTGCTATATCATATCTGTGTCATGATCTAAATTTGCAGGAAGAAAGAATAGCTCAGATGTCACATAGCCGTGCTCTGTCCTCAATTCCTGTTATTTCTCTATGTTTTCCTTCTAAATTAGCCTATAAATATGAATACCTCTTGGCTCATATT
>APFE030629382.1:5407-17286 GCA_000404065.3 Pinus taeda
TCTTAGATTCTCTTGTTATTTGTCATCACTGGTTGCCGATCACATTATCACACCATTTCTTTGTTGGTATTGTAAGGTTCTTTGTTATTTAACACATGCTAAATTATAACTGCCTAAGTTTATTTTAACCCTAATTATTTTAACTCTGGATTTAATAAGAATGAAGAAGAATCAAATCTGTGTGTCTCAAGAATTAGACCTGTCCTCTAGGTTTGTTTAATTATTATTTATTAATTATAATTATAAGAATAAGAATAAATATAATTGTTAATTTGTATTTTTTTATTAAGTGAGAATGTTACTAATAAAAAGTAAATAGGGTGAGCTAAATTTTTGGATAAAATAATATTCTATGTTACCAAGTATTTATTATCACCCCACTCAATAAAAGCAAGGAGGGTACGGAAATATAAATTTAAATGTAGTATTATTATATTTCACATAATATTTCCCATCAAACTTCAATCTAAATATTACATTTTACTCTATATTTCTCAACCCTTGTTAATTTTATATTTGGGTATGTTTACTTTCAAACTTTAAATATAAAGAAATATTGCAATACCAAATGGACCAATTGAGGGGAAATATAGGGTAAAACATAATATTATAGTATTATATTTTACCTAATATAATCAAATAAAACATGGATGGAAGTCGCCAAAAATATTAGATACAATATAATAATTACATCTTCCCTTATATTTACAACTAATTATGTATCTAAATATAACATTGTGACATCGGCAACATTGTTCATGAATTTATGTTTTAACTTTTATAAACTTTGGAACTGATTTAAGTCTAAGTTGAAGAACAAAAAAATGTAGCGACTAGAATTCGTTAAGTCCTTCAGTATTAAAAGAAAATTTTATATATGCTTAACTGAATAAAAGAAAAAACTCTCTAGATAGTTAGGTCAGTTGAGTCTCTTTTCCTCCAAGAAAAAAGTAGTTCCAAGGAAGGAGAGAGGGAGATGGAGGGACGAGGGAAAATCGAAAGGATATGCAAACCTAACACAAGACGATCCACAGGTGAACAATGTATTGTTGTTCTGAGGAGGTTCCGGAGCTAGACTTGGGCCAGTGGAATCCTCAGTAGATCCTTACAGGTTGGGACTCTAAACTGGACAAGGGGTGTTGGGGTTTGGAGACCAGATGAATTGAGAATTGAATCTATACTGTCTGGACGAGTGGAAGCTCAGGGGTAGACCTCGACGTCATTGTCGGCCTGAAGGATGGGAGGAGAGACTTATAGTTCTTGTTGGTATAGTTAATGCATTTATGTTAGTCCATATATCTTGTTAGGAATATATAGAAGTACCAAGTTTGTATATTTATGTCAAGAAATTAATTAGTTAACTAGGAAAGAACTGTGTAATGGTGTCACAACAGTATGTACATTCTTTTAAAATAAATTTAGAAATATAGATTACAAACAATAAGCTTTTGTTCGTTAAAACACCAAAGAAGGAACATAAATTCCATAGAAACAACTCGGTTTATTTTCCCTAATAAGAAAATAACAAATTTCTAGTGTACTAAGTAGAGAAATGCGAGATGATACTAACCCAAGTAAACGAATAAAAGAATAATAAGTAAATTGCATATATTTCCTTGTGAACAGTCAATAGTTTGCAAAAAAAATGGAAATACACACATGCAAATAACTAGTAAGGAACAACAAAGCTGGAACAAGAGCTTCAATAGTGTTTAATAAAACTAAATCGAGTCCCCAAACATTATGACCCCATCCCAAGGTATCAACAGAGGGCTCCTCAAGACCTTGGGTTGGTGTCTACTAAACTAAGCCGCAATTCGGAAGGCGAACAAAGTCTCGCGACTCTATTTTCCATGACCATATTTGCTAGGCAATTAGGTAACCAACTAAGCTAGAAGAGCTACAGACATTAGCAGAGACCATGAAGATCTTGGTCAAATGGAAAACCAAAAGGAAATAGAACCCAAAGGAAAAAGAAAATTGTACATTCGAACGAAAATATGATTGTACCAAATTAATTATTAAATAAAATCAATCTATGTGTGTAAAGCTATGAAAACATTGTAGTCCTATGATTTAACAATAAATAGAGCCATCACTCGAAGGAATTCACTAATAAATCAAAATAGAGAAAGGCTATTGTAAGAAACAAGAGACATTTTTTCTAAGAAATTAGATAAACTGCAAGGGGTTTGTGTGGTCTTGGTAGCAAGAACCGCATTTTAAAAACAAAAAATAAAAACCGAGTAGGGCAATGTGACATATTTGTCTCTTAAAAAAAAAATAACAAAGGCATTATCAAAACGACTAGTATGTCATCCCTTCTATTACCGGGTATAGTATGAAAGAAATTCCCAAACTAATTTACAGGGAAAACTATTTTTCTGTCTAAACCAGCTAATAAACCACGTGAACAATGAGCCAGCATAAGGAGGTTTGTAGAGTAACCTGGCAACGTATATCAGAAGGAGAATTGACGTCTCTATGGCTGCAAAGAAAACCTGGCAGCAAGAAGAGAGCAAGGGTTAGATAAACCCGCTAGTAGACAAACTTTTAAACACCTCTGTAAACAAAAATCATTGGAGGGGAAACAAAATATTTGGAATACTTAACTATTGTAGAATCAGGTCGAACTCATCACTTAGGCGAGTTAAATGACTGGAATCCATGGAGGAAGAGAACCTACAGAGTCAATGAACAACGTAATAAGCAACTGCCGGAGTATCACGATGATTTCCGAAAAACACATAAGGAAAAATATTATGAGTGCTGGAAGGGAAAGATGAATATGGTTAATAATCGTGGAGCAAGAGATGAATGGGTAGGAGGGATCATGCCTAAGGAACGAAGTTGGTCATGCTGCTAGGAAATAAAACTCGAGAGAAGACATATGGTGGCCAAGTGTGGTGCTGGATTAGATAACTTACCCCCGAAGTAGTCTCCTCCTTGAATTTTCCATAAACTCTAACTACATCAGAGTTGCAAAGCGAAAAATCTCTAGAATGATCTCCACCGTTTGTGACCACCTTTCCAGATCATTGTTCTAGATCTTGGCACATTAACCTAACAGAGAATTCAGGAGAGTTCGTCATGTTTCCGTGGTGACATTTCTTCATACTCAGGCGGCACCAGTATCAGACCACCATTGTTAAATATTTGCGAATCATACATATGGTCTTGCTTAAGTGAGAAGGTTTACTAACAAGCCCACGAATCAGAGGAAATTAATTATAGGAACTCAGAAATATTATATACACAATAAATTTCTAGTGAGCAACGCATAAAGTCAACAACCATATAATGCAGGTTAAATTCTATGGTAAATGTAGGCAGGCCAAGGAATATTACATCAAACATAAAGATCAAATAGTAATTATTTATTGGTTGGATAATTGATAGGAGTTAAAAAAAGAAATGTGTGAGCATAATACTTGTCTCATTAACAAATATATATATATATTTTCTCTGCAAATACTAACTTCTATTAACTGAAAGGCAAAATATTTTTACATATGAGCGAGGCATTACAGCACTCGACAAACCAGAACTGCCCCATTACAGACATAAGCTAGGGAAAACAGTTACAGAGTGCAAGAGACCAGAAAGCATACATAGAGAGAAACATGCGTCGCCGAGAAGGAAATCTGAGCCAGTACAGAGTCACAAAAAACATTGCAACCCAGCTAAAATAGAGTCATCAGAATCCCATCTGGGAGCCACAAATCAGTAGGACAATTGCATAGAAAACCAACCATAAGTCTAAGACGGGAGCCGAAACAAAAAGAGACAGTCCCAGGAGGCATTACTTCTCTTTTGCTAGGTCATTATCCTTCTTCTCATCCCTAGCAGTGTCGCCATCCTTAAGACCTTCATTACAGCTTAAATCGCTGTCAGGGATAGTTATGGCATGTTCCGCTTCGCCATGAGTTTTGTCCTCAGCTGCAGGTACTGTGTCGTCTACAGGAGGAAGATTTTTGAGAAGACCCTCCTTTTCATGTTTCTCTTTTTTCCAATTTTCCTTGTTGTCACTGTCCGAAGAATTCTCGCTGCCAGGAGAGGGATCAAGGGCGATGCAGGTCAAGGGGGAGACAAGGTTTTCCTCTTCTGAGAGCATAAGGGTGATGTGGGCAGTTACAAGGGGCTTGTGCAGGTTACTTTGAAACTTGAAGTGCGTTGTTTGAAAAGCACTATTTGGCCTAGGTTTCCGACCAGAGCTAACTGGCGGCCCAGCTTCATGGGCAGTGGAGGGATTGAATTCATGGTGTGATGGCCTCCTATACATGAAGACAAAAGGGATTGCATGTGTGTTATGACTATGTCATAATGATGTTTCCTAATATTGAATAAGCGTTGGAACATCTGTAGCATCAAGTCATCGCACACACTCAAACATGAATTCATAAGGTCTAACTAAGGGCGTGACATCTAGAATATCTAGCATCTTCTAAAAGGTAGGGACCTCAATGTTATCGAAATCCTAAAAGGTCTCCATTATCAATATGAAGACTCTCCTCATAATCCAGTCACTATAAGGGGGTATACATAAAGTCAGCATCATGATACTACTGAGACATGAGGAAACTAGAAGTTTGACTCCTATACAAGGGTCCTTCAAATACTTGTGTTATGCTAAGGAAATCATGACTAGTTTTAAATCCCAAATCCAACTCTTCCAATCTAATTGATCCACCTTAGAGAGGAGTGAAGAATTATTTTCTAAGTTGAAAACGGATTTTACTATAACACCCATGTATTGAAAATTTGTTGCAAGTGAAACAATTTTCGGTCCCAAATCATGTTCTTCTTATGGTTGCTCTTGTTTTAACATAGAAAGTATTCCCTTGCAAAGTGATCTGTTAATTTTTGTTGTTATTTTAGTAAGGGAGTTGATGAATGTTTCATCCATGTTTTACATCAAGTTGTTTTGACTATCAGTCTCCCAACTTACAACATAACGATGCAATGATTAGGGATAATCATGAAAACTCAAGACTCTAACTCATTCAAGACTTGATAAAAAAATATCACATACCTCTCCTTATGCATTAACCAACACTAGGATACAAGATATGGACCGTTTTACAATGAAGCAACAAGTGGACACCCCTAAAGTTGATTTGAAGGAGAAAATGTAAAGCATTCCTATGAAGAGCACATTTCTAATAGTATCATACTCCTATAGGAAACATTGTATAGAAGAGAGGCTCTATACGCACTACTATAAGCAACTTTACCTGGGAAACTCTGTACAAATATCTATTTGTGCCAAACACTTCATAAAATTCATTCAAAGATAAATGATACAAATCTTAAGAACTGAAAAATCCCCTCTTGGAATTTCATTCTTCTCATACATAGACCAAATTTTGGAATATATATGTTTAATATGTACTTTCATATCGACCACATATAGTTTATATTTTTCCCATAAATACATACTTTCTCTACGCGAATCTTCATAATGATTGTAGAGGATATGTTATGGTAATAATAAGGTGTTATTTATATATTTTCAAAATGTTCAAAAAAGAATTAAACTATTGCATTGAGTTTCATTTCACATAATAAGTGGGTGCACGGTCTGTTGTGTGTGCATTCTTTAAAACATATGATGGCACAAAAACCAAACTTTCAACTAGTTCACGGTATGATTCACAAACACAATATGATATTTAAGAAACACATAATAGTAGTGGAAATTGGAATAGATACAAGGCAGACATGCGTTTCGTGTTCCTGTGAAGAGAATAACTCGTGCAGGTTACATAAAGCTAAAAATTCGTTGTCATTTTTCTTTCGTGAGTGATAGGTAGCCTTTAGTGAACTTCGTTCACTTATGAAAATCTTTACAGTTAGTTAGATTGTTTAATTACTTTAATGACCACTATTCATAGAGTAATTACTTAGTCTTTTCTTTAAAAAAAATTGCATTTCACACATACCTTAATTAAGGGGAAGAGTAAGTGGCCAAACCCGCACATCTTTTTCGACTTGTTTTGCTATTTTTCTCACAAGTCACATAGCTTAATTAGGAACGAAGTAAGTGGCCCAAAATCCACACATATTTTCTACTAACCAAAGCATTATACCTCATTAGTATTGGGACTAGGACCGAGAGTTATTAAAGAAAGGGAGTAGTTTGTGCTTCCCTTGCATCTTTTAGACAATCCTAGGCTTGCATCTGAAAGTTTTCTTAACACACTTGTTTTCTCCATCTCCCTTTTAGGAACACATAGTGTAATAGGAAGGAAGTAAGTGGCCCACCATCCACATATTATTTCTTTTCATGTAAGGAACAATCACAACTTAGTGTAAGTAGGGGATTTCATTAAAGGATCATGGCATATCCACATATTTACACACTTTCTATGCTCACTTTGTCACTTGCAGACGCATTGCACTCCACACACTAAGCTACTCTAAACTTTGTACAAAGGGCATCCAGCTTCAAGATATTTTGTACTTAGTTTATTTTAGTTTACATTTTCACGCCATAAGTGAATTAAGACTCCCGACCATAACCTTGAACACATTAAATTCTCCATAGGGGGCATAAAAGAATTTATAGTTCATGTTAGGACCATTGGGGGTAGCATCTCATAAGCCACCATTCTCATTTTATATTTTGAAACATAGAAGTTGTCTTTTAGGGTGCTACAAATCCTTCATCATCCCACAGAAAAGACTAACTGGGCACGTTAGAAACCCAATTCAGAGGGGGTTCAGCTTAGGTCGCAATGTTGTGGTACTATACCAAGCTACCTGAACTATATAGTGCTCAATACTGACGACTAAATACCAAGAATATAAAGACTCAACTGCCCCTATGGGACGAAGGTATCCTAGTGACTAATTTTAGGGAATCTTTCCTTATAGCTGGAGGTGCGAGAAGCACTAAATCCTATTCATTACCTTGGTTGATTCTTTTGGCTACTGGAAGCATCGCCAGTTATTTCAATACATAGCTGTGGTACCCATAAAAAAGATATCTTAGCAAGACCTGGTTAATTTTAGAGTGGAAAGGATGAATAGGTCTTGTTAGGATTTTTTATCATACACAAAACAAGCAGAGACCTTTTTCTTGTTTGATTGATCACATAGCATAACTTAAAGGGAAAGTAACCATTTATTTTTCACTTTGTTTTATATATGTGATTTACTTGCTTTGATACATATTCCCCCCTCACCACAGAAGTAACACACACACCATTTAAAACCATAGGGGACCCCATGCTACCCCATCACTATAGGCACTTCCAAAACCTCCCCCCATTACCAGGAGGTGTGCCAAGTCTCACGCAATTTAGGCATAAAAGACATCACACAACCATTTTTATTGATTCATCCTTTATTGGTGCCACTTTGATTAGGAACACTATCCCTCAAATTACTCCTTTCACTACTCCTTAGGGGATTCCACATGCCACCCCTTAGGGGAGTCCACACGCTACCCCTCAGGGGAGTCCACACACCACCCTTCCAAGGAATCCACGTGTTACCCCTCGGGTAACCCATCCCACACTTCCCCCTAGGGAAATCATTTGCACAACGCAGTTCAAAATCATTTTACAATGGTGAACAACACCAAATTCCTGTTTATAGCTTCCTTAAATCTCCCAAAGCTAAGCAAGTTGACAAATAACCTCATTGCACATAATCAGAATCGGCCCCTTATTCTAATGAATTTGCCCTCAGATATACCAAAATTTGAAGGGAATCAAGGGGAAGATATGGGAAACCACATAATGACCTTTCATCTTTGGCACTCATCCAACAGTATCGCAGATGACTATGTTCACCTATGACTTTTTAAATGCACTCTCACCAGGCCTGCGACGAAATGATACATAGGTGAGGCCTCTAATTCCCATGGAACCTTTGACTCTCTAGCTAGGTCATTTCTCACATTCTTCTAGCTTCTAATATCTCATGATTCAGGATTGGAGATACTCACTCATTTCCACTAAACATCTGCCATACATATCTCAAACCATGTCCATGAATGGTGCAAACTTTGTAGCCTGTGAAAGGTGCACATAGAAGAGGACCCCGTCCTCGAATTATTTTTTAGATCTCTTATGTCAAAGATCTCAAAATATGTGGCTTACGAATTCCCACAAATATAAGAAGAATCTATCAGTAAATCTCAATAATTTGAGCTCATTTATACTCAATCTTGATACCTATACCATGTCCTACTTGATGCCTCTCGCCTACAATATTTCAGACCATAGATACCAAAAGCATCAAGTGTTGAAGATGGGTTAATTAGAACCATAGCCCAAAATCAACATGGAAACACTTTCCAACATCTTGGAAATGTTTACAATGGACCAACCACCTACCATCCATATAATACCCCATCTACAATTCAACCACCATCCAACATGGGATTCTATCCCAATCAGCCTACACCCTTGTAGAACCTTACTATGCAAAGTAGCAAATACCTTCCCACGCAAGCTAGTCAATACCCTCCCACGTAGGGTCTTCAGTACCCTCCACATGTCGTGGAGGTTAATGCCACCTCCCAAAGCACTTACGCCAACCCATGACAAGGAAATCCTTACTTCCCTTTTAGAACACCCCAAAAGAATAACCCACCATCACAGCATAACATTGGGGTTAATTTTGTGCAACCCTCTTTCCTGCAACAAAAAGGTATTTTGAACAGTTGAATATCGCCAACCCACAAAACTCTGAAAAAAAAGAAATGAAAGAAGAAGCATAAAGGGGAACCTGGACATAGTGGAAACAACTAGCAACAACCCTTGTGAGCATCAGCTGGGGGAAATCCCCCTAACCAGAACCAAAACTATGGTCAGACCTATAAAACCCACAAAATCATAACAAAAAGCCTAGTCTAAGGACAAATCATGAATATGCTATTTGTGGGGAATATGGGCATTACACCCATCATTCCCCTCAACTCCTCGAGTTGAAGAGGATGAAAAATACCATGGGGTAGGAGGACCAAACCAACAACCTACAGTCATACAGAATCACTTCCCCCACCAGGGAGTAGTGAATACTCAACCTGAACCCTCCCACCAACAGTATTAGAATCCTCCCAAAATCAAATCCCACCAATCGTGACATTTTCATTGCAGGACTCGAATATGTTCTCCTGCAAACACTAAATCGGGATGACGGAACCCCTCCAGAAACCAACCCTTCCACAAAAAACATTGGGCCAGCTATGACACCTTTAACGATACCTCAACCCATGGCAGAAACCATCTCGTGAATGCTCAAAGGGCCACTACGTCGAGCAAGACATACTTCAAAGGTTTCTCATATCTACAACATCGTAGATGATCTAGCTCAATCCCCATCAACTATGTCAACATTGTAAGTTTTACAAACTTTCCCAACTAAACAGAAAGCCCTAATTTCTGCGTTAGGTGCAATCAACCTAGCCCATTCTCGTTTGATGGCTTTCGATTTGGATAATACTACTCTGTGCCTTCCATCGATAGTTTCCTTCCAAATTCTAGTCACCATTTGGAATATCAACATCCATCATTGATGAGGGGGCATCCACCTGTATCATGTCCAAGTTGGTTTGGCATAAACTAGTATCCCCTGAGCTCAAAGCATCATCCATTACACTCAGAGCATACAATAGGTGCCCAAGGCCATGTCAAAAAACTCAGATATTATCTCAAAAGACATCATTATGATAGTCACTCCTCAGAAAACCACCCCAAAATGAGCTACACCTATGTCGACACTAGTAGGTTCCAACAAAAGGGACAAGTAGCAAGGAAAGAAGGTGGAAGCCTCAACCACTTCCTGGTCTAGGATACCACCACCCTATGCATTATGTGAAGTATCAAGGCACCCTACCAATTTGTGCCTGGAATTAGAGGAGATAAAATCTCTCCTTCACGCCCCAAAAATGTCAGTAGCCTCACCTCCAACTTCAGGAGAAAAGGCCACACCAACACGTAATAAGGCATTATGCACCAACCATGCATGTGTTGAAAATGGCAACAAGAAAATCTAGATTTAATTTTCCCTTGAATTAAATTAGGAGAAAATTATAATTCCACATCACAAGACAACAAGAATGAGTTGACTAAGTTAATTTCACCTAGTTGGCTTAGTTAATTCGAGTTGAGGGCCTAACTTGTGTCATGTAGAGTGGATCCTAAATTTTAGGAGCCTAGTTTCAGTTTAATGTGAGTTGTAATAATTTAGTTCATTTAAACTAAGTTAATGTCAGTTAAACTACTCCCAATTGTTGGAGGAACTAGTAGGGGGTCTAGCAATGGGGTGTAGCTTCATGTGTTCAACTAATTAACTGATAAATAAGCCATAATTAACTCATGCATGTAGAAAATTTGAGTTACCCAATTGAGGTTGGAGTTCAAGGTCAATGTACTATCAGTTGTATTATTTTCCAAGTTGTACATGTGGTGCATGCAGTCAAAGAAGGGCCTATATGGATTGCGTAGTTCTTGATGAAGAATTTCCTAATTAATAGGGTTCTAATTCCTTGAGAAACAGTGAAATGAAATAGGAGATTGGCAAGGAGCAGAATTGGCTAAGTATTGGCCAGAGAGTTTGTGAGGCAGTGAGATAGATTATACTTGTGCAAAGATTGTTCACGCTAAGTACTGGCCAGAGACAGTTTGTGAGGCAGTGAGATAGATTATACTTGTGCAAAGATTGTTCAGGCCTGAACAAGAATTTTATTTTCTTTTCTATTTTTCTGATCTAATGCAATATATAGATAAGAAGAGGTTTTAAGTAGCAAGCTTTCCCCTTAGATATATCCTTGAGCATATGTGATTGAATCTTGTATCATGTTTTTTGATTCCTCGGTCGATTAATTGTTTCCACTAATGCACAGAGTAGATTCAAGTCTTCTGTTTTAGCATATTATGTAAGAAGTTTGAATCTACAAGGAATCTCTACATGGTATTAGAGAAGGAATCACAATAGAAGAGAATAATTTGAGTTTGTCTTTATAGGTGAATCGAATTTGTAATGTCATTCTTAAGAGACAACAGGATTTCGTTCTATGGATTGACACTCGAGTATGCCCTTGAGGGTAGCTCAAATTATATTTCTTGGAAGGATAGGACAGAGGCAGTGTTGGAAGATAACGGGTTGAAGGAATTCATAGACAATGATATTCCTAATCCTCTAATGACTGATGCTCAAGACCTAATAGAATGGAAGAATTGTGTGGCAAAGCTGAGGAGAATCATACTAGAAGGAGTTCAAGATAATATTGTCTCGAATCTCCATGGGAAGGATAACCATATGCAATGTGGCAAGCCTTGATAGACTTGTTTCATAACAAAAGTGACGATAGGAAGCTAGCACTGAAGGACAAGCTTCAGAAGATCAAAATGGAGAAGGGTGTCACAATAACAATACCTTAGTAGGTTCATCCAATGTTGGGATGAACTTGGGAGTGTTGGTATTACATTTGTTGAAGATGATTTGGTAAGCCTAGCACTTCTATGCCTTCCAAAGAGCTAGCATAGCTACCAGGATTCGATAAATGGGAGGTAGAAGCTACCAAATTGGGATCGATTATGGTTCGGTTTGGTGAAAGAAGAGATAAGGTAGAACACCAGATATGGAACCTCATCCAAGCATGATGATGATGAGAACTATGCCTTGAATGGAAAGGAAAACAAATGGAAAGGGAAGAAATCCCAATCAAAAGGAGATTATGGTCAGGCATGCAAGAAGGAAGACTTGTCAAAGATTAAACGTTTTCACTGTCATGAGCTAGGACATTATGCCACGAAGTGTCCACACAAGAAGGCCAACAAGAACCCCTCAAGAGAAGCAGCAGGTGAAGCTCTAGCTTCACAATTCGAGTTGCATTTCACACTCACTGTATGCATGGTGACATC
>APFE030629396.1:0-12839 GCA_000404065.3 Pinus taeda
AGGTTTTATTTAAGTGAATCCTATGGGCCAGAAACCATATTTGTAAAAGAGGTATGGTGAATTAATAAAAATATAAATAAACGGGAGGTATGGTAAATAAATAAAACATTTTTTATATTTACTCCATAAGTCACCTTATAGACATGCAAGGGTGTAAACAAATAAAAATATAAATAAACTCGAGGTATGGTAAATAAATAAAACCTCTTTTTATACTTACTCAAAATGTATGGTAAATAAAAAAAAAATATGAATAAACTAGAGGTATGGTAAATAAATAAAACCTCTTTTTATATTTAGTCCATAACCCTCTTTCTATTTATGAAGGCTCAAAAAATAGGTTTTATTTAAGTGAATCCTATGGGCCAGAAACCATATTTGTAAAAGAGGTATGGTGAATTAATAAAAATATAAATAAACGGGAGGTATGGTAAATAAATAAAACATTATTAACCCTAATATTAGTATTAATAAAAATAAAAATGGCACATGGTATTCACCTGGAATGTAGCCTGTTTAAAGGGGGGAATTAAACCAACATAGATCCATCTTACTTTGGATCTACTAAGCCCCGAGAGGGATCAAATATCGTGATAATGAAAACTAGCATTAGAGTGAAAAATAATTTGATCCCTCTCGGGGCTTGGTAGATAGACTAAAAATGGATGTTGTAATTTAAATGTATGTTAAACATTTAAACTTGGTAAATAAAAAAAATAAAAATAAAAATCAATTATTAATTTTATTAATTTTATAAATTACTAATAGTAATTTTTATGCTCCAGGTTTATGATAACCCATGGTATTAACCCATGGTAATACCATGGTATTCATGTGAGCATAGACTATTTAAAGGTGAAATTCTATCATCTTAGATCCATCTTAATTCTAGGTCTACCAAGTGCTCAGAAGGGATAAATAGATTTCATCCCTCTAAAAGTGGTAGATGTGGAGTTAAGATGGATATAGGTTGGTTTTTATGATAATGAAGATATTAAATAGACTTAGGAAATTATATTGTAAAAACATCTTAAGGTGAATGGTTAAAGCTACATTTAGTCACTTCACAAATTTTAGTAGAAAATACCAATATCTCCATTAATATTGGTTTTTCTGATTTAACAAAAAGAATTCAAAACAATGAAACCTTATCACTCTTTTCGCATCACCCTTGCAGAAGATTTCCCACCATTTTTCAAACATTCTCAATATGATGTCTTCATGAAAATGTTTAAGTACTAATGTTGGATTAGTTGTTTGAAAAATAAGTTGGTTTATACAACCTTTCATCCTCTGTCCTATTCTTAGTTTGTCCTAATGATCTGTAGGGGTTGGAGCCACTGCACCATATTTTCCTAAAAGGTGGAGATTGTTCACCAAAAAGGAAATTAATCTAAATGTTACAAAGCTGTTAAAAAATGTGAGACGTATGAGGGTAGTGATTTATGCTAATAAGCAATTTAGATTGGGAGAGACGTAATTAAATTTTATTATTTAATTGAAGATTTCCAATTAAAAATAATAAAAATCTACATTATAGTATATTCATATATTGATTGGAAGCTTCTCATCAATGGTCACTTCTTTCAATTAGAAATCCCCTTCAAGCTTTGGATACCTACTACTGCCTTCTATATATATATAGTTGGGTTGTGCTAACTTGTTGGCGTGTTGGAGTAAACAAACTTGATGTGGTGTTTTTTTTTTTTTTTTTTTTTTTTTTTTTTTTTTTTAAATCTCAGCTGCAGTTGGAGTCTATGGAATAAGAAAGAAATTTGATAACTTGAAAATAGTGGTAGCTTGACAAATGTTGTAGAGAAAAGATTAATCTCTCCTACCTTGACAGAACTCGTGGTCAATATCAACACCCACAAGAACTTTGTTGTGGAATATTATCAAAACTAATAGAAGGATATTAAAGAGTGTATTGTAAGAACCTTGACAAACATGGCCACTAAAACTTGGAACATTGTTTGTAGGAAGAGATAATTATGTTTCTTTTTTCCAAACATGTATGTTAGTACTTACCATCTTGCAGGTGAGGGAATCTGTAACACCAAGAGGCCTCCATGGCAACATTGTAGCTTATGTGAGGAATAAGTTTTGCTTGAGTAATAAGTGCATCTACAACATCGAGAGCCCTCCAAGGGCCCATTGCAACTCGCTTTGAGGAATACATGTGTACAACCATGAGGAATAGGTGTGTGACATTGCTATGCTATGCTCTTGACATCTCATGTACGTGACACCTAATGAAGGCACTCTTGATAGCTAAAGAGTCAAAATCAAGGAAAAGGAAGCGTATTATGCGCTATGCATTTTTGTTTTTGTGTTTTTGTTTTTTTCTTAATTGTAGCACAATTTACTATTTTTGGCAGTTTTCGGGTTGTGAACTTTCGGAGCCATTTTGAAGCCCTAAACAACGTTTTTTAGCAATATTCATTTGGGTGATTTGACCAAAATCACATTTTTAGTTGTAGTCCTCAAAGAGATCTTTCCAACGAGGTATCATGATCCAAATGGAAAATGGCATCAACCCATGGTATTCATCCACCCATGGAATTTAGCCATGGTATTGTAAGTGGCATCCACTCATGGTATTTATCCACCCATGGTATTGTAAATGACATCCACCCATGGTATTCCAGTGGATGAATTAACAGTAACAGTGGCCTTGCCTTGCCTTGCCTTCTCTTCTCTCCTCGCCTCGCCACGCCAAATATTAGACTGAGGTTCCAACTTTGCTCACAGTTTTCACCTTCGCCTTATCTGGTGCTACCGATTCTATTAAAGTTTAGATCAATTTGGGAATGACATATGATAAGATAAAAAGAAGAAGGGATCATGTTTTAATACGCTTCCCTCTCCCTCTCGGGCACGTCTTTCAAATGGTGGGATTTTCTAAGGCTTTAGGACGACGTGTCAAGTATTAAATCGTGAATATCATAGGATCAGTGTTTTACCCAATACTTTGAGGATTTTTTTTGGGTAGTCAAGTTAAAAGAAAGTTTAATATAATAAAGATGATAAAAATATTTTTAAAAATATTTATTTTTAAGAAAACTTAATAATCATACATGGTGAGAAAGATGGTCTTAGACTTTTCCTCGGTTTATATTCGTGAAATAGTGGGCTTTTGTGTTTTTGCTAAGACTCTTAGACAAGAGATAAAGTATTAAATTAATATTTTGAGCTTAATATACCTATTTACTCACATCCACATTAAGAGCAATTTGGTGCACCTAGTAATTATAATGTCTTTGAGGACATCTTAGTGCATTTAGAGGTTATAATGGGTTAGAGTCATCTTAGTGCACTTTAATGGTTATAGCTAATTAGAGGTAGCTTCATGCACCTATTGCATATGGTGGTTATAGTTCTCCATTCTACTAATAATAAAGTAAATAAAATATAATTTTAAATTCAAAGCCATTTTGATATGTTCAACATTAACGATGATGTCTTATCATTTTCATTCATTTCAACAAATTTACTTTTATGACAATGTATTTGTAGCTTTTCGTTTTTTTTTAATATGTTAATATTTTTATTTTCAATTTTATATATAATTGATTTGTATTTTATATATCCACCAATAAATAACAAGGTTCTAATCTAAGAAACTATGTAATTTTTCAAATTACATTTTTTTTAACTAAATGTACTAATTAATTAAGTAAGATATATAAATGCCAAAAAACAACTTTTGAATATTTTAAAGAATTTTGCAAAGAAAAGGAATATACATATATATATATATATACTAATATATATATAGTTTTAGTCCCAAAAGTGGTAGCTCACTTCGTCAAGCAATTAACATGTTATATATATAATTTTTATTTTATTTAAACTATACATTTTGTTAGAATATGTTAATCACTGATGGAAAAGGAATATATATATATATAATATATATATAATATATATATATATATATATATATATATATATATAATATATATATATATAGATATATAATATATATATATAACTATAATATATATATATATATATTATATATATGTAGTTTTTAAAGTCCCAAGTGTAGTTCACTTTCGTTAAGCAATTAAAACATGTTATATATATATATATTTTATTTTTATATTTTTATTTAAAACTATACATTTTGTTAGAAATATGTTATCATTGATGGAAAAGGCAAAGAAGATGATGGTAGATTGTTAGAATATGTTGCCATTGTCAAAGGCGTTGGTGGCATAACAAGGATGCTGGACAAGTATTGACAAAGATGTTTCCATTAGGTCTTTGATGTCACATATGTGAATGGTAATTTATCTAGATCAAAGGTAGCAAAATGGAAAAAACAAAGAAGATTGCAAGAATAATTGAGATGAGCAGATGTATGGAAAAGGAAATTAATTATGGAGGCATAGAGAATTTGGAGCCATTTCTAGAATAACAGATCACCTCAAGTGAAAATAATTGTGAAGGTACAAAGAATTTGGAACCATTTCTAGAATAACACATTAACTCAAGTGCACGTGGAACTGACTTCAAAATATTTTTTTAGTGGTATATGGAAGTCTGCTAAAAGCCTCTTAGATTAGAAGTTATCACCCATGAAAGTTATTTACCCCAAAATTCAAGGTGTAGAATTAAATTTGAAACAATGGCTAGTTGTTGACAATTTACCAGTTAGGTATAGTTGGAAGAGTAGTTGAACATAGAGTCGGGAAAATTTAGAATCATGAAAATAGATCTAATGCTTTGGATGAAATTTGAGGTAGACAAAGCCCCACCATAGATTGGATTTATTTTATTTATTTTTTATTTTTTATTTTTTTTTATGGAAGTAACTCAACAAAAATATCAGCAATATCCATCATCATTTTAAGACAAAAAATTGTGGAATGCACAAAAAATCTAATGTAGCAACAAGAAGACAAATAAACTTTCAGAGTTAAATACAAAGGTGTGAAACCATTCAGATGTTTTCTTTGTGGAAATGCAGGGCACTTTTCCTCCAAGTTTTGAGACAGGAAAAAGAAGGTGCAACAATACAAGTGGAATGATCTGTCTAAACAAGAATTATGATTTGATCAAAGCAATTTGAACAATTGTGCAGATAGAACCTTTCCCCTCAAAGGAAAAGTTATCAGTGGGTCAATAAAACCAAGACAATGAGTATTGGTCCAAGAAATTGGGTGAGAAGAATATTTGGTAATAATAATTCCATCCCCTTCTTGATCAATGTTGAATTATATGGGTGTGGAACTTATGGGCACAAAGAAACTATGTGAAAACTTAGAAACAATACACTTCGTTTACAGAGCAAGTTGAATAGATGTGTGGATCATGTTGGTAGTGAGAAAGGATAGTCAACTAGGAGTTATTACAACAATCCTAAGAGAGGAAGGTTGAATGGTTCATAGAGGCAACAAAGATTAGCGTATGGTTTTGAATATTATTAGCATAAGATTAGTATATAACCACTTGGAATTCCTATGGTTGATGTATGTCATATAACTATCAACACAAAAATACTTCAATTAGATAAAAGGAGTAGTCATAGGCCAAACAATTCTCCAAAGTAGTATAGGTGGAAAGCAAGCACATATAGTGAAAATGAAGAGCAATAGATATTTTTAAGATTGAATTTAATTGGCGCTAATAAGTGGAATGGTTAATGGTTTATATGATTAAACTATGGTAGGATGTTTCTAAATCAGGTAAGAGTATCAAATCAACTTAGGAAATCAACTCATGGAGTTTACTAAGTAAAGCATAAGCATATCCATATGTGGAAGGAAGAGAGAGATAATTTTCTCAAGGGAAGTAGATCCCTTTCTCCACTTCATTGAAAAGCAGAAGTTGGATTCAAGAGAATCTAGAAAGAATAGATGCAATGAGAATAAAGAAACATTCCAAGTAATGCATCTGAAGGATAAGGGAAGTATGCCCTTTTCTCCTCTAGTTTATAAAGTTGAATGAGACTAGTTTTGTTGAGTATTATGGTTGATTTAATGTTGTTTCCAAATTATATTGATAGACTGAGTATAGATGATGATGAAAGAATAGGGATCATGAACGTTTTACAACCAATTCTTGTTTGTCTTGTGCAAGTATGTTTAAATAATTTATAGTGCCAAAGAGTGACCATAACCATAAAGGGAGTGTATTCAAGTAAACATTTTGGTATTAGATTATTCCATTAATGATTGGTATCATAAATTGGTATAGTTGTTTGGTTCTAAAAGATAATCATCGAAGACAAAGGCTAATGGTGTTTATTGCATATTAATGTTGCTTGAATTGTCAAAGTTTATATTTCATATATGTTGAATGGTGTGGTTATTATGATTCCTTAAGATTACTCCAATTAGTAATTATGATCAAACATCAAATAATGATGAAAAGAGCATGATAACAATGGAACAACCCTTAGTTATAAATTGTTCAACATTTGGTATCAGTGGTATCAATTAAACTGTTTGTATCTTGATATAAAAGGTATTAAGACTTGGTATCAAGTATTAACAATCAATATCAAGTGTCGTTAAGTTTTTGTAAGAGTGTTGTAATCATATTATTAGTAGGTGATTGGCAATCCAAGTGTTGTTGACATATTCTTGATTAACATGCTTATTTTCATGTTTAGTCTAATTTAATGTAGTGATTCTACTGCCATTAGAAGTTTTCCAAGTAAAGTATATGTCGCGCAGTTGGTTTAAGCATACATTGTTGAGAGTCCCTTTATATTTGTCATATAAGCACATCTAAGTGGCATAGGTTGTTGTTTATTAGTTGATAAGACAATGGTGATGGTCATGGATAAGATAGATTGTTGTTATTTCTAGAGGTCATGTGTATGTGTATAGGGAGGAACTATTATGAATGAAAGCCTAGCTGAGACAAACCAATAGGAATGATTATTCTCCTTGCTCAGTTGGATACGTATGTGTCATTTTAGAAATAAATCCCTCTTGACTACTTGAGGATGAGATTGGGAGTAATTAATCCTCTCCTTTCAACTCAATATTCTCCATAGGGAAGAAAGGAAGCTACTTAGATCAACTCAAAGATATCTAAAGTTATCAGCGTAAGAAGAAGTATTTTATAGGCCTACGTGATCAACAAGATAGGGGGAGTTTGTTAATAAGGGGACAATGTTAGTATATTTTCCATTGATCTCAAGGGGGGAGAAGTATATCAAATAAAACGAAAGAGGGAGGAGATGAACGAAACTAAAACAACAAAAGGGAGAAGTACATTACAGTAAATGTACATAAAGGATAAGTGCATCATAGGGGGAGAAACATCTACAAAGAATAAGAGAAGAAAAGGAAAGTACACTTATCTTTACTTGATTATTGGTGATGTGTTTCTGTTTGCTTAAAGTGTTTCCACAAATGTGAAAGTGGGATATTGTTAGAAATATGTTTTCATTGGTTGCAAAGGAATAGAATATGATGGGTAGACTGTTAGAAAATGTTGTCATTGTAAAAGATGTTGTTGGCATATGAGGGAGGTTTATATCACACGTGTCAATGGAGGTTTATTTAGATAGAGCTAATGAAATGGAAAAATAAGAGAATATTGGAAGAAGAATGAATATGACCACATGTATGGCAAAGGAAAATAATTATTAAGGTGCAGAGACTTTAGAGCCATTTATAAATTAGGAAACAACCTCAAAAGCAAGTGGAACCCACTTAGATGGAAAGAGCTCTCAAAGATATCTATAGTTGTTTATGGATGTCTACTAAAATCCTCCTAGATTGCAAGTTATTTCCCATGAAATTTATGTACCCCAAAACTCAAATACATATTTAAAGTTGAAACATCTAGTTCTTGTAGTTTAGTAGTCAACATAGTTGGAAGAAAAACTAAGCTCAAATATGAGAGAATTTGGTCTAACAATTAAATGGTGAATTTTTTTTAATGGCCAATCGTGGAGCTCCTTATAACAACTCATTTTGGAAATATTTTTCCCAGATGCTTCAAATTTTCACACAAAGGGAATGTTCAGGACGACTTAAACTTGGGAGGATTTAGTAGCGATTAAATGAATTTAATTGGTGGAGTATAATTGTAGGAATCCCCACTATATAGATCACTTTCGGGGAAATTCCCTTGATGTTATTATAGATACATGTAAAGGGGACAACCAAGATGACATAAGCCTAGGTGGGGTGGGCAGTCCACACAACAACGGAAAAAGATCTCATCGGTAGAAGTTCTATAGTGGTCATCACGAGATCCATGTCAGTAGAGGAGGCATTCCATGGAAGTTCTAAGCCATGTGTAAATAAGGAGAAGTCGGGATGATCTAAGATCAGGCAAAAATGGTAGATCAATAACATCGGACCAATAGAAAGGTAGTAGGGTAGTCAATGTTGTAATAAGCTGGAATCCAATGGTTTTTTCTTTGAAAAATATAATAAAGAAAATGTTGTAAAATGAAGGCCTAGGAACCCCTATTGCCTCTGTACTCAAAATAACATGAAAAAATCAAAGGAATACGTGCGGCAATATTTTATCAATTTGAGATGATGTCAGTATGAAGAAAGACCTAGGGACACATGACATACCTTTTTAATTTTCTCAGATAGTTAGAGGGGCCAAATATGAGTGACACGTGTCACCATTCAAATGGTACCACACAGAAATAGTGACATCAGAATGACATCACCCCAGAAGATTTTCGTTAGATTGAATTATAAGGGGTGCATACGAAGATCTCTCAACTCACTGGGCACTGGGTGTATGTGGAATTTGTTAGAGACAGATCACCTTGATTATTCATTGATTAGTTCACATTTGGTAGTGGTTCCCACCATGACACATCATCCTATCTTCCAGACAACAGAAGGTTTCAAGTGAATGCAATAGAGGATGCTCCGAGATGATAAAGGATTGGGAGATGGTGGCATGTATAAAGTGGAGCACTAGGACCAATGGTAATGATACATGTAGACGAATGGTGGACCTGCATGGACACATAATCCTAGATTGTACTTAAAATAGAAATAATGTAGGGGACCAAACTTAAATACTAAGAAAAGAGCATGGATAAATTTTAAAATGAAATAATCTCTCAAGGCTTAAGGGAAAATGGGCCCAATGGAGTTATAATTAGCAGTGCTTTATTTATGAACAACACTTTGATCCTATGCTAAAGGGAAAATTGGTGCTTAATCCATATTAAATACAGTACTAAAATTAATGTTTGAAGGCTTTTGTCTGAATGGATAAAAAACACTCAAATTTTGCATTTACACCATATTTTGTGCAAAACCACCAAACTGACAACACTACTAAAACCAAAAATCAAGGCATGAATGCGTTGGAGCTGAAAATAGTGGAATGGATAGAATTGGACATAGATTGGATAAAATGGCTAAATTTGGTAACGAACCAGATTTAGAAAAATCCATGCTAATTCGTATAACTCACCAGAATGGAGGAAAACAATAGTTCAACTCAAAATTTCTTGAAGATACATGCAAGAAATCATTGATGAATTGAACAACACATTTAGAGGACCTAGTTAAAGCAGGACATAAATAAAATATAAATACTCTCTTCATGGCCCAAAATTTACTCATAACCTTATCCACTGTCTTCCAAATGGTTCCATGAGTTCCTTTTCTGAACTCCTCAACAATAACATAATGATCCATGGCACTATTAAATTAGAAAAAACTAACAATCACCTTCTCTTCTCGCTAATTATTAGACTGGTGTTCCAACTTTTCTAAGAGTTTTCACCTTTCCCTTATCTGTTACTATCGATTCAATCAATGTTTAGATCAATTTGGGAATGAAATATGATAAAAAGAAGAACAAGTCATGTTTTAATATGCTTCCCTGGGGTTATGGTGGGCTTTTGTATTATTTTCTAAGGCTTTGGTATGATGTGTAAATTACCAGAAAGTTTCAAGTGAGTGCAATAGAGGATGCTTCGAGCTAATAAAGGATTGGGAGATGGTGGCATGCATAAAGTGGAGCATTGGGACTAATGGGAATGACACATGTAGACGAATGGTGGACCTGCATGGACACATAATCCTAGATTGTACTTAAAAGAGAAATAGTGTAGGGGACCAAACTTAAATACTAAGACAAGAGCATGTAGAAATTTTAAAATGAAATAATCTCTCGGGGCTTAAAGGAAAATGGGCCCAATGGAGTTATAATTAGCAGTGCTCTATTTATGAAAAACACTTTGGTCCTATGCTAAAGGGGAAATTGGCGCTTAATCCATATTAAATAGAGTACTAAAATTAATGTTTGAAGGCTTTTGTCTGAATGGATAAAAAACACTAAAAGTTTGCATTTACACCATATTTTGTAAGAAACCATCAAACTGACAACACTACTAAAACCAAAAATCAAGGCATGAATGAGTTGGAGCTACAAATAGTGGAATGGATAGAATTGGATATAGATTGGATAAAATGGCTAAATTTGGTAGTCAGCCAGATTTAGAAAAATCCACGCTAAATCGTATAACTCACCAGAATGGAGGAAAACAATAGTTCAACTCAAAATTTCTTGAAGATACATGCAAGAAATCATTGATGAATTGAACAACACATTCAGAAGACCTAGTTAAAGCAGGACATAAATAAAATATAAATACTCTCTTCATGGCCCAAAATTTACTCGTGACCTTATCCATTGTCTTCCAAACGGTTGCATGAGTTCCTTTTCCCAACTCCTCAACAATAACATAACGATTCATGGCACTACTGAATTAGAAAAAATTAACAATCACCTTCTTTTCTCGCTAATTATTAGACTGATGTTCCAACTTTGCTAAGAGTTTTCACCTTACCCTTATCTGCTACTATTGATTCGATCAATGTTTAGATTAATTTGGGAATGACATATGATAAAAGGAAGAACGAGTCATGTTTTAATATGCTTCCCTGGGGTTATGGTGGGCTTTTGTATTATTTTCTAAGGCTTTGGGATTACGTGTAAATTATTAAATCGTGAATATCATATCATCCGTATGGTTTTACCCAATCTTGAATAACATAACATCGTGGTTCTACCAAATCCTTGGAGGATTATTTGGTGGGTCCACTTAAAAGTTTAATATAGCAAACATGATAGAAATATTTCTAAAATATCCTTTTTTTATGAAAACATAGGAATGATATATGCTTAAAAAAAGGTTGTATACCCCTCCTTCGGCTATACTAGTGAAATAGTGGTATTTTGTGTCCTTTTCTAAGACTCTCGAACAATATGTAAAGTATTAAATTATTAATAACTGCAGTGGTTGTAGTTTTTCCCCAACTATCAAAGGAATTTTGGAGCATACTTTTGGTGTGTCCACTAAAAAGTTAGATATAATAAAGATACTACAATTGTTTGAAGAATAATTTAAAAATAATAATAATAGGTTATGAAAATTATAAATTATAATAATATTTTATTTCAATGTTTTGACATGGTTTTTGAAAGACTATAAATGAATTAAATATAATTTATCATTATATTGGTTATTAACTAAACATATCTTAAACATTATTGTATAGAAAAAATAACAAATTTCAATACCAACGTGTATCTTTATTAAAACGTTTAAAGCCAATTAATATCCTTATTTTTAAAATCAATAACTATAATATATTATAAAACATATATATAATGCCTTTGAGTGATGTGTTTCACTTATGAAAAATGGGTCATGAAAATATATTGTTTCATTTCTTTCACTATAATCTTATTTTCTTTCCCTATTATCATTTTTGGCAAGTATCTCTTCATTATCATTTTTCCCAGTGGATAGTAACTTACAAGATCACAATTTAGAAAAGGTGAGAGAATATCCATTGCTTAAAACTCTTTTTGTTTCATATTCTCCTTAAAAATAACTTATTATATATGTACTTTAAAATTTAATTCATTGTTCTATTAATATTTTGTTGAATCATAAATATTTTTAACTAAATATGTTTATCTATCTAATAAGCTTACTAAAACATATAAAATGTGAAGAAACCATCTTTTAAATTCTCTAAAACAATTTCTTCAAAACATATTTTTAGTACATACAAAAAAGAAATGCATTTTTACTCAATGTAATTTCGTTTTCAAACTCATAAAAACTTTTTATATAAAATATTATGAGGTTAATCTCCCTATTTACTCATATTAGGAGGACTTAGAGGTTATAATTGGATAGATCCATCTCTGTGCACCTTAATGATTATAGTGAATTACGGGTAGCTTCGTGCACTATTGCATATCATGGTTATAGTTCTCCATTATACTAATTACAAAGTGAATAAAAATCTAATAAATAAAATGTATTTTTAAATTCAAAGTCATTTTGAGATGTCAAACATTAAAAACAATACCTTATTACTCTCATTCATTTAAAAAAAATACTTTTTTGACAATGTTTTCTATTTTTATATTTTTTTAATAGTTTGATATATATTTTTTAAATTTTATATATAACTCATATGTATTCCACATACCTAGCAATAAATAGCAGCTTTCTAATTTAAAAGACTATATAAAAATAAAAATAAACATGAGATTTGTAAGTATGTTTCATATCAAGAATGGAAGGAAAGTGTAGTTCATATGTTGATATTTTACATTTATAATAGGTGAATGTACAAAGAAATGGAAAGCTTCATAGTGAAAAAGGAATGATGGTAATATGAGCCCACTAACTAACGTTTCATATAGTTTCAATGTGGTTCCAAATGTAGAGATACTTCTTTCTAGTTATGAAGTCAAACCTTAGAGGATGTAATAAATTAAAATGATCCATTTGGCCATTAGAAAGTCAAGGGAATGGGGTTATTTCAATGGCGCCATCAAAGGAGGCCTTCTTGGATATGGAG
>APFE030629397.1:0-17460 GCA_000404065.3 Pinus taeda
TCAGCATCCCTGTCAGCTCCTGCACCAAATTTTCCTATTTGGGAAAACAAAAAAATCACGTTTCTAGGAGCATACAGTGTCTGTTTCGAGCCAAATGAGTTGCACCAGATTTAGGACGACGAGAACTACGTGGTCGTTCAGGTTCCACTTCATTATGAAAACTTTGATTTTTGGGCAAATTTTGAACTCTCGATCACTCTTCCCCACTAAAAAACTTTTGGTCTCCAAAATTTCACTTTCAATTATTCAACATTTGAAGGTACAGTTCCTTCATTTTTCCAAACTCAATCCAATCATCGTTTCTGGCGCCTTGACTTGTACTTGTCTTGACTCTTTCTCAAGCTGAACTTAAAATATAACTTAACCAAAGAATTCAAGTTCAATGTTCTTCCCAAGAATAATTCCAAGGCTCTTATCTGCAAAATCCTTATCGAGGATAAGATCCTAAAAGAATTTACCAAATGAACCAAAACAAGCTTCATATAGTGAATACTTGAATAAATTGAGTGCTAAACACATTTGGAACTTACTAAATGTGATGCAACTACTCATACAACAATTTTAAAATTCTTTCTTAAACTACAAATAGAAATGCATTTTACAAAATGGAATAAACTTGAATCCCAAATTTTCCATTCAAATTGACTATCAACAAGCCAAACTAGCATAATAATGCTCAAAGAAAACATTGTTGCATGTAAGTGATTTATTTATGAACATCACTTTTACAAGTTACCCAACTATGGGGATATGAAACTAGTACAAAAAAAATATTTACAAACTTCAGCTGGACAAATAGTCTGCCCATTTCTTACCAAACTAGGTAAATGAACCCTCTATTTGAACTTTTTCTTCTTCTAAAGTTGCTTCAATTATGGGTGCATCTTGCACCACTTTTTCTTTTGTCACGTCCTCTTCTGGTGCTTGCATAATTTTCTTGTCCTTACCAAGATAAAGTTGTGGAAACAATTTCCAACACTTCTCTACCCAATGGCCACTAATATTGCAATGAGTGCAAAAGTTCTTTTGAGTTCCTTTTGGCTCACATGCCTTTAACGTTGGATGAGATTTTCTCTTTTCAATCTCAATTCCATTAGACATAAACATCTTCTTAATTTTTCCTTCTTTTTATCGCACTTATCTACACAACGGTTAGATGAAAGGCAAAATGTGCATGGAAATCCATTCCTCAACATGTTATTCAAAACAACATGCTATTTTCCATTATGAAAAGCATTTGAATTAACAAGATGATTATACCTATTTTTGCTGTCCTTGGGCTCACGCTTCTTGTGTGAGGAACTTGCATGGCAAGAAGAACTTAGTTTCGTTTCTTCTTCAACTTTTTCATCTCTCTTTGGAGATGTTTTTCATTTCAATCCCTCATTATTCTTGAGGAACCAAGCAGATACCAATTCTGGATGCAAATCCCAACATCTTGCCTCCTCATGTCCTCTCTTATGGAAAAAGGAACATAATGCCCAAGAGCTATCGCTAGAAGACCATTCTTCTTTTGCAACATAGCCTAAGCCTTCATATTTATGCCTCTCCTTTGCCTCAATTGGAGTTTTAATGCCTTGATGGTTTACTCCAATTCCTCCTCCTTTGTAACCCATCTTGGTCAAGAGTTTGGATCCAATGCCTTTACTATGTTTTTCAAAAGTTGCAAATGAATTTATATCATCACTTTCAAGTAAAGAAGAAGCATGTAAATTATTACCATTTGCCTCATCTTTTGTTTGACATACAAAGATGTTTTCAAACTCCTTATTGATTTTGGATGTGTCCTCTTGGGCTCTTTGGCTCTCTTCTTTCAACTCCTTGAATTTGGGTGCTGATAGAACCTCATCTTCCACGTCATGTGGACAAAAGGTACAAACTTGTCCATCTTCCTTCTTTGAGGGACTTTCTACACTAGCATCTTGCATAAGAATTGTAGAAAAACATGAAGATTATGGAGAATATGGTGGCTTATCACCATTCTTGTTACCTTCTTCTCTTGGAGAACATTCTCCTCTTGGAGGTCTAGAGATTTCACCTTGCAATTTGGTATTCCTCTATTCATAGAGGATTTTCACCATTTCTACCATATCTAAGAAAACCTCTCTAAAAGCCTTCACATCCTCTGACATTCTCGCAGGATCTCCCCCTTGGGACATGCTTTTCTTGAAGCTTCTATTGCAACTTGAGGTAGAATTGATGGTAGAGATTGTATCAATCTTGCTCTCCTTTCCAAAACCTTATCCTCACTTGAGCTTCAAAACGCATTCACTTGCAAACAATAGTCAATTCCTCCTTGCACAAAGAAAACCTACTTTGATACCAACTTGATCTCAATTTGGAATATTAGATTTCTATGCTAAGATCCTCATCAAAATATAAAAATGTGCTTGAGGTTTGTACTCCAAAATATCAAGTAAAACATGAATTTTATGTGTGTTTACTTAAGTTAGTTTCATGAAAAACTTAAAACATGAAACGAAAACACTGAATGTAAGCATGCATCAATCAATAATACACCATCAATTGTTAAAGGAGTTCACCCCTCCCGGGCTACATCTCCTTGGATCATCTCTAAAGGCATGACCCCTTCTCATTATGCTCAATATCTAGAAAAGAAGAGTACATAAATTGTTGAAATGGAATGACTAGTTTCGCCTTCAAGGAAACAAATTCTGCAAAGTTCTCACTCCATACACATGTTAACCTATAGTCGAGCATGTAAACATTTAGAAAACACATGCTCTTACACCAAGAACCCATACTCCAACTTCAAAGAGCATAAAAAATACCACAAACCACTTGAAGAACATAAACAAGTCTCTTCTCCAAAACACATATAGAGAAAAGAAGAAATAAAGTTACAATGTGATGTAATGGATGTTGTAAAAAGCACATGGAGGCTGGAAGACCCCTACAAAGTCATCTCCATCTTCAAACTCCTCCATAAACTGAATCAACACTCTGGTTGACCATGGCACCCATAAGCTTCACTTTGAAAAAATCACATCCATAAGTGCTCCTTTGATCATGAAACCTATTCTAATGAGTCCATAATGTCCAAAATGGCTATCTAGCCTCTTTTTGCACCCAATTTGGTAAAAAATTGAAGAAGTTATGACCTTTCCTAGTTTTCCCACTATTCGCTCCACAAATTGCACCAAATTTGGCATGATCCTAAAATTTCGCCCCAAAAAGCAGTAATTGGGCGAAATTTTCACCGTGTAGCGAGCAAAATTGTAGGACTGTTAATTCTTCCCATAACCACATCCCGCCGGGTGGTTATAAAAAATGTTAGCCCTGCCAGTCATATGATGCAGTTAGGGTCTCACAGTTTAGGCAGACGGTGGCAGTCACAACAAATGTCGTTGTCGGAAGTCGTTGTGTTCACATGGTGCGATTATTTGACAGTTAGTGCTAGTGTTGAATGTGGTGTCAACGTATAATTCTACGATTTGTAGTGCATTCACATGGGAGGGTCGTCGACGGTTACGCTGGCGGTCTCCCACCAACCTCGGCGGCAATCAACCTTAAATACAACCCGCAATTGTTACATGTTAAGAACCAACATGCAAGAAGAGTGGTAAGATGATGCACTATTATGTGGGAGGTCGCAGGCTTGATCCCAGCCTCCGCCCTTTCTATCAAACAAAATTTTACTTGGCCATTAGGAGGACACGTGACAACGCTCGGCTTAGCCACGTGTCACCACATGATTGGCCCATACCCATACACATGGACCAAACAAAACTCGACACTTGTCACCTTCCGATTCGCCATCTGTAAGGAATATTCTAAGGATATTCCACAAAATATTCTAAGGAATATTCTTTTTGTTGAATAGGCTATACAGATGCCCAGATGGCATCCCGGTCAGCTCTTGCACCAAATTTTCCTGTTGGGAAAATGAACAAATTGCATTTCTGGGAGCATACAGTGTTTGTTTCACGCGAAGCACGTTGCATCGGATTCAGGACGATGAGCACTACACATTACTTCGGGTTCCACATCATTCTAACAATGTTGATTTTTGGGCAAATTTTGAGCTCCTCATCACCTACCTTGGGTGTGGTCATGCTCGTGGTGCAAGATCTTCCTAGTTGGGCTGCCATCATGTTTCGTGCATGCTTTATTTCATACACCCTCCTCTATGTCATTCTGTGTGAGCGTGGGTGCACGTTGTGGCATGCAAACTACATATTTCTTGGCATAGTGCCTTGCGCCTTATCATCATGCAAGCACACCTAGGGCATGTGTCCCTCCAACTCATGCACATTTCCCCTATGTGGACCTGGGCACCCCTCCTCCATGTGGGCACGCGCATCGTATAGGTGCACTCTTTGTGCCTCCAAGTCGGTTCCATATCGGTCTTTTGACACTAAGTGAGCATGTCCCATCATGGGTGCCTGTTGGCCTTGGTGCCAACTCAGGGCCTTGATAGCCTCCCCCACTTCAAAATGGTTGTCATCCTTGAAAAAAAATCCACTTAGAAACTCCATTGCTAAGTCCATTTGTCACAAAGTTCCACCAACTCCAATGTTAATCATTCCTGCTACATGAACTCCTTTCCTTCATCATGGCTCCTAACTCTTTGTGGGTAAGACTCCTCAATCTCATGATCATCAGCCACAACTTGTGGTGATCCTCCACACTACCCCATCTCACAGAGGGCTTCTCCCTCTAACACGATTGCATGCTTTGGTCACAACTCATATCATTCCAATCCACCACATATCATCATCATGTGAACTGCTACTTCCATACTCCAACTCAACTCAACACATCTCATTGCACTTGTCGGCCTCATGATTCGAACTAGTTGGGTAGCTAATCCAACCGTCATGCTCAAATCATGAGAATGCACTTCCTCATGCCATCTTTGATTGTTTCTCTAGAACTTTGTCACATATTCAACTTCGATTAAGAAATCTTCCCATGTCCACACATTAGTCCTCCAACCAATGCTCATTGTTCCATATCCATGTCCATGAATAAAACTCCATATCATCTCTGATATGTTGCACATCAATGTTGTCAAAGGGGAAAGTCATCACTTGTCTCATCATCTTGTATATGTGCTTCCCATGGTCATAGACCAACAACCTCCATGACCATCAAAATGGAGAAGTCTCATTAGACTCAACCCATGCCTAAGTGCTCCTACAAAGGCAATTTTGTCGCTGCAATCACCATCCAACTCCAAGATGTCTCGTCTCTATCACATCCATCAAGTCACTCCTCATGAGCACCTTTGATATTGTGCCCAAGTTATGTGCCCCATATCCTATCAACGTCAAGTTAAAACTAACCTCATCTCCTCAACAAACTAGATACTCCAAGACCAACATCACATTAAGTCTTCATTGGCTACAACTCTTCAAGTCATCATAGGCTCCCTTCAGCCATATTCATCTAACACTTCAGGCAAGCACACTTGCCTCAGTCACAAGTCCCATCGTAAGTTTCCTCTGCCCTATTCGTCGCATGAACTCTCTCATAGGTTGCTCATATCTCCAAAATGATCATGGAATTGTTGTTCGAATGCACCCAATATCTCCATTGGTCCTTATGAAAAACATCTTCATGTGGCATCGAAAATTCCATCCTTTACAGCATCCTCACTTAGCACTTCTACTTGGTGCTTATATGTGACGTCCTCTGCTGGTGCCTTGCTTGACGTTTGTGTATGAAGTTTTTCATGCCCTTATCTTTAACTAGATGCCCACAAATTCTGTTTCCCAACTCTTCCACTTTAGTCATAACTTCAGCCATCACATCCTTGCCTTCGGTCATGTTAGCTCCCTTGGTCACCCTACCTTCATTGTCTTCACAGGTCCCTTCCATCATTTTTTCCTCCCCCCTAAAGGTTCGCCAAAGACTTCTCCTTGGACCAACAAGACTTCAATGATGAAGTCCACCCAAATGTGCATCATATTTCCTTATTCACTTTGATGTGCCCTTCTTTCTTTCCATGAGTCATGTTAGGAACTTATCCAAATGTCCCTTCAGCTAAGCATGACTCACTCATCGCATAAATTCATCATGTTCCACACTTGTCTCGGGCATTCACACCTTCTTCCCTAAGGTTGAATACCACTCAAACAAGTCCTAGAATAGCCAAAATAATCCATCACATTAACAAATGAGAACATACCTCACCTATCCAAGTGAAAGTCATTTGTTGCACGTTCCTCTCAATCAATGTAAGGGGAACTATCATACAACCTCCATCAATAGCTTCAACTTTCTTCCAAGGCTGTGATACACACAAATCTGGTCCAACTTCGACAAGCTCCATTTCACCAAGTTCTTCCTCTTTCACTCCCAGGCTTCCAACACTTATTTCTTCATGCACATCCATATATTCAACTTCTTCCTTCAATGGTTACGACATGCCTAAATTTGGTTCAACTATGGTAGGCATCATCCCACAATAATCTTCCTCTTTTGGTTGCATGTTCACAATACTTAAATCCCACTTGACCATCGAATCATATACCTCTTCATACATCACAGCTTCTTCTTCATCATGGCCAACAACTTCAATCCTCCCAACCAACCAACCAAGGCTAAGAAGCTCCCTTCTAACCTTATCTTCCAAAACTTCAAGTTATTCTCGCAATCATTGCCTCTCTTCCTTCATGCGGCCCAACCTGTCTATGAGCTACATAAGTCTATTGTGACCCTCTTGCAAACCTGCCATCGTGCTACCCAAAACCATTACCTTGTTCACAACCTTGATTGTAGTTCTTCCAAACTTCTCCAAGTGCCCACCTTCACAAAGTAGCCTTTGATACTATTTGTCATGACCCCACGCTGTGATCGCCAAAAGAACACCATGGGCTTTGTGTGACACTGGCGATATTTCGTCGCAATTATACAACTACTCTAACCAAAACTAAGATTAACTTCTTTTTCACTTCAACACTTAGTCAATTTTCCAATTCGATCTTCTTATTCAATATGCAGTGGAAATAAACTTCATTAATATTCAACAATTTTGTGATATCGTAAACCCAACAATGTACAATAGTATGTGATGGGAGGTGGAAACTCCCAAAACACTTTCCCCTTTGCTTATTTTATTAACTTCAAAGTATTTTACATCAGTTTACAAAGGGTCAACCATGCCAAAGCTCATGCACTGCTCAAGTACAAGTTATAAAGGTGGTAGTTCTGCCCAAGAACAAGTTATAAAGGTGGAAGTTTTTGGCCCAACCCAACACACTTGGATACAAATTCCAAGTTCCACAACTTAGGGCCTGCCTAGCCTAAGGTTGGCACCTTGCCCAATAGAAACCCAAAAAATGACAACCCAAAATAGCCTAGAAAACGAACTCTTGGCCCTTGCCTGGAAGCAAGCTCGCTTGGGTGAGCTCTCCTCCTTCTACGACATGCCTTAGCTACGTTTCCAAATTCCACGATGTGCACCATGAAACTTCGCAATATTGTACAACTCACATTTCTGCGATATTGCAAACTTTTCTCTTTTATGCGATCTTCTTTGTGATATCTTTGTCTTGTGTGAACTTTCTTGCTACCTCCTCGAAGTTTCAAGCTCCTCTAGATATTTGTGTCCCTGACCTTTATTTAATTGTGGGTCGACCCCCCTCTAAATGTTGAGCTAACCTACTCCTTGTGCGTGGGTGCCCTTTCATGAGCGAGCATGCCCCTTGGGCAACCTAAACTTGGTCCTTCGGGTGCCCCTTGCTGAGCAAGCATGCCCCTGGGTCGAAATTTCCTACGTCATTCAAGCTCTTTGCCTTTGTCGAGTGCTCCATGCTACACACCTTGTCACACTTCCTTCATCGCGCTTCCCCTAAACTTTCCCTCACTTACCTTGTCCGCTATGTCTTGCACATAACAATGCCTAGACGCCCCTACGTTGGGTGTTGGTGCACCCATGGGTGTGGTTTGCTAAGTTGGGATATCGTCATGTTTCACGAATGCTCTTCCTCATGCACCCTTCATTATTCCATGTTGTGTGGACGGGTGCACCTGTCGTGATTTTCCCGCTTCATCTTTCCTAGCACAGTGTCTAGTGCCCTATCATCATGCAAGCGTGCCCAAGCCATGCATCCCTCTAACTTGTTCACACTACCACTATTTGGACCTGGGCACCCCTCCTCCGTGTGGGTGCGCTCGTTGCATAGGCATGCTCGTCGTGCCTCCAAGTGGGTTCTATCTTGATTTTTCAACATCAAGTGAGAATGGCCCGTCATGGGTTCCCATTGGCCTTGGTGCGAACTCGGGGCCCTGAAACCTGGCATTCCTCGCATATAACACCTCTTCAGGTGTCTGAGTGCCATGTCAGGCATGGCCAATGTGCAAGTGCCCACACCATCATGTATCACATGTCACCTCATTACTTTCTTCACTAAACTCACCCTTACTTGTTCTACATGTCATGCTGACTTCCACTCATGTCGCCTGATCATTCCCATCACACATATCACCTGGCTTGTGCCCTTCATGCGCATATCATCGGTGCTCATTGTGAAATCGTGTCACCCTACGCTTCAACTCACTTAGATATCATCTATGCATGCACATTATCCACCTGTGAGCACCAAGGCACCCGCCCTTCATGCAGGCATGCCCAAGGCACTCGCCTTTGGGTCATGCACTCTATATGAAGCCTAGGGTCCATAATATCCAACCAATCTTCCCAACGCTTGGCCCATGCGTCCAACATGTTGTTCCCGTGCTTCGTACCTGTCGATTCACATGACTTGGGAATGCACAGTCTGTAAGTCACCAAGGATCATCATGGGCGCTCGCTTGGCCATGATGCCAACTCGAGGTCCTTTTAATACTTATATGCGTCATTTTCCATTCATTTAATTGGGTAGGTTCCCCTTCGCAAATCAAGTTGACCCACCATGTGTCATCACACAAAAATTTTTATGGAAAATTATCTTGAAGTTAAAAAACATTGGCGAATATCACTAGTCCCTAATATGCGAACTATAAAATATTTATTGATGTATTTGTAAAATTATTCAAATTTATAATGATTTTATATATACTCTCTATAAAATTTTGGCAATTTTTAAGGTAATATAATTTTATATTGTAAAATATGGGCGAATCATTTTTATAAAAAATGGAAACTGGTGAATCTTTTTCTTGGAAAAATCATGGAAAATTAACCCACATGCGAATCTAAGCCCCTAAAATTTTCCTTGGTGTCATGTGGGTGCACCCCTTCATTTAGGTGCCCTGGCGTGCTCGACATGAAATGCTCCATCGAGTTCTCGGGCGCACTGTAGTCATGCAGGTGCACCCACGGTGCAGGCATCTTCGTCGTTGTGTATTTCATGCTACCCCATCGCTTGCTTTACTAAACTTGTCCACGCTTGTTCTGCCCATCACACATCTCGCCCGATCAACTGCCATATCACATCTTGCCTGACCCATGCCTTTTTCTTGTTCCACACATTGCACCCGAACACCACACATGTGGCTCAATTCATACCCATCACACATCTTACCCGACCCACGCTCGTCGTGATTTTATCGTAAGAGCCCTCCGACCAAATCACCCTTCCTTCCCATCATGTGGTCATGTCGCTTGGTTCTCCAACTTGTCTACCTATTTTTGACTCATGCACACAACCCCTCCTATGCAGAAATTTGACAGAAATTGCAACTGCTCAAGATTTCAAACTAAAAAACAAAGAAACATAATTCTTCTCTATTGAACAGCAGAATGGAAATCACAATTTAGAACAACATGCATAGACATGCAACAATAAAAACCTCAAGTACACAATGATTTCTATGGGAACCCAACCAGGAAAAACCCCTCAAGCCTCTCTACATTAATAAGTTGAATAGAGAAACTATTACAATTTCTTTTCTAGCTCTAAGCATAACCTGCAAAAGAATAATTGTTCTCAAGTCTGCTGAAGGAGAAACTTTGGCCAACACTTAGCCAATTATCTGCTCATCTAGCCTCTTATTTCCTTGCACAATTCATGACGAAATTATTTCCTAAAATATAGGAATTTCCTCCTATTTTCTTGCACAATTCCCAAGGATTGATCTCCTAAACCATGCAACAACTGTACACTCAAACTAGTATACAACTCCTGTTACACTTCCTTGTCATCTCCAATTCAGGTAATGAATTCGAATTTCATGCATGCATTTTATATTTTGTCTTGATTGATTAATTAACTGACATATCTTTGAGTTAGATTGTTTTCCCACTGCACAACTGACCTTCAACTGACTCTATCAATAGTTAGAGGCCAGTTAACTGAATACAACTAAAAATAACTAAACTAGATTGCTAAAATATAGCAATCAACACATGCATGACTAAACTCCAAGCCCCTAACTCAAATTTACTAATCTAACTGAATGACAAGATCCATGTCACACTAGTTAACTACATCTAAGTTGTCCTGCTGATGTGGAAATTCGATTTTACTCAAGTTGACTAAGGCTAACGTCAAATTGAGCCTTTTTGGATACATTTTTTAACTCTCCCTATTAGAAAAAAAAGGATTTTCTCCAACCCTATCATGCACTTGTGGAATTCCAATCTACCTCTTCAAAATGCCTTTGTTAAGATGTCAAGGTCTTGCTCCTTAGTTGGAATGTATTGTAGCAACATAATTCTCCTTTGCACATAGTCCCACAAATGATGATACTGGATATCAATGTGCTTGGACCTGTCATGAGATATTGGATTCTCAAAGATCTTAATGCAACTTTGATTATCACAATATATTATTTTCGGATCCATATCCAAACTGAAAAGACCCACAAGTATTTTCCTCATCCATATGGCCTCACATGTTTCTTGACTTGGATCCATGTATTCAACCTCTGTTGAGATGAGCGCTACAGACCTATGCTTCATGTTGTACCAGGAAATAGTTGCAGACCCAACACTGAAGATAGCACATGAAGTAATTTTCCTTTCTGATGGACTCCATTCCCAATCTTCATTGATGAAACCTTGGAGATTCACTCCCTCTATCCTCTTGTACCATAAACACATACTCAGTAGTGCCTCTACGACATTGTAACACATGATTTGATTCCTTCCAATACATTTTGGTAGGCCTCACCATAGCTTGACTAAGTTGGTTTACTACATAGAACATGTTCGGTCTTGTGTTCACAAGATACATCAAAGACCCCACAAGCTTCCTGTAAATGGTAGAATCAACCTCTTCACCTAAAGCAACATTCTTCTTCCTCTAGTTTATACTAGAGGTGTTTCCATGGGCTTAAAACTCTCCTTATGAAATATTTGAACTATTTCGGAGGCATACTTCACCTAAGACACAAACAATTTAGCGTCATTGTTCCATACTTCCAGCCTAAGGAAGTAAATAATTAAGCCCATGTATTTCATCTCAAATTCTCTTACAAGATCCTCTTTACAAGGGAGAATCAGCTTCTCATCCCCTGTCAATATTAAAGCATTAACATACAAAAGAAGAATAAGAAACCTACCATCTACCACAATGTGATAGAGGTTTGCATCTGCTTCACTTTTGGTGAAGTCCAATCCACTGAGATAATTGTTGATCCTTGAGTACCATGCTCGGGGAACCTGTTTGAGACCATACAATGCTCTCTTGATTCTGCATAGATGTGACTCCTGATCATATGTCTCAAATCCTTTTGGATGCTCTATGTAAATTTCCTCCTCAACAATACCATTGAGAAAGGATGTCTTCACATCCATCTAGTGGATTTTCCACCCCATCTACAAATCCAATGATATAATAGATATGATTGAGGAATATCTTGCAACTGGTGCAAAAGTTTCCTCATAGTCAACTCCCTCTACTTGAGAGAATCCTTTGGCCACAAATCTGGCCTTTTACTTCTCTATGTTCCCATTAATTGCATGCTTCACTTTGTAGATTCATTTGGAACCATCCAGTTATTTCCCTTCTGGTATCGACCCCACCTCCCATATACTGTTCTCCATGATGGATTCATATTCTTCCACCATGGTATCAACCCAAACAGGTTGAGAAATTGCTTCCTCAAATGAAGATGGTTTTGTCTCAATGAGATTTGTCATGAGAGCCATGTACCTAGTGTACCTATTAGGTGACCTCCTTTACCTGCATTGTGATGTAGGGAATCCCACATTCTCCCTAGCATCTTGCAACTATCTATCAGCTTCTTAGATTCTATTTCCGCCCTCTATGGAAGATTCTAGTTAAGTGGGTACCTCCACTCTGCCTCATGTCTTCTCCACTGCATGTGGTTGTTCCACAACCTCTTCAAGCTCATCCCAAGGCTCCTCTTTTGGAGCTAGAAGCTCTTTCTCTGGTATGATACTCGTCTCTTGTTATAGAGAGCATCATATAGCCTTCTCCTCATCAAACTTGACATCTCTTTTCACAATTATCATCCTCGATGAAGGTAAATAAACTTGGTAATTGTGTGAAGCTTTTGGGTATCCCACAAAAACTCCCAACTCTGTTGTAGGCTCAAGTTTCTTCCTCAAATCATTGGAGACATGATAATAAACTGAAGCTCCAAAAATTATGAAAAGAGACACATCAATCTTTCTCCCAGAGAAATATTCCTCCAATGTAATCACACCAAGTATTCTATGAGGACTCTGGTTTTGCAAGTATATTGCGGTCTTGCATGCTTCTGCACATTGATGTAATGGAAGCCCATGATCATGTAACATGGCTCTTGTTTCTCCCACTATGATCTTGTTCTTCTTTTCAGCTATCCCATTTTGTTGTGGGTTATGGGGTGTTATAAGCTTTCTTTGAATACCTTATTTGGTACAGAAATACTTGAAGGCATGTGAAAAAAATTCACCTCCATTATCACTCCTTAGAACCTTTGCCTTCTTCCCAGTCTCCTTCTCAACCAATGCCTTGAATTCAACAAATTTTGAAAAAGCTTCATCCTTCTTCTACATGTAGAAGATCCAACATTTTCTAGATAAATCATCAATTAAAGTAACATAGTACTTATTTTTTATTAGGGGGGTAAAGAAATGGATCCACAAACATCATAGTGGACTCACTCCAAGATTGCATCTCCTCTACTATCTTGGTCATGGAAAGTGGATTTCACATATTTCTCCAATGTGCAACCCTTGTAGACATTCTGCTGGTCAAGGGAGCCTTTAGGGAGACCAGTGGTAATTTGCTGCATGATTTTCAAGGCACCATGGTGTAGATGAACCAATCTCCTATGTCAGAGCTCTCCAACATCTTGACTCTGCACTTTTTCGGCCTTACTGCTCAATGCAATGTAATATCCCACCTCAATTTTGTATAGATACTTCACTTGAACCCTAATCTGCTACACTTTCCCAGTAGCTATGTGTCTCAGAAAGGCTTTCCCTTTACTGAAAATAAAATCATAGCCTATATCCTCCAATACTACTACAGAGATCAAGTTCTTCTTCAGCCCAGGTACAAACATAACATCTTTGAGGCAAAGAGTAGAGGATTTCTTCCTCTCAAATGTGATAGTACCAATTCCTATAGCATTTTACCTCCCTCGTCCCCCATCTCCTCCAGGCTACTAAAAAATTCCTTGCACCCTGTCATATGGAATGAGGCATTGAAATCAAGATAACACACACTCCCCATAACAGTGTTGGCCATGCATTCTATTCATATGAACTCTAATTCAAATTGTGAATCAAGTGCTTCGCCTCCTTCTCCTCCTAAAGGATTCTTGTTAGAATTTTTGGGTGGAATTTTGTTTCCTGTATTCGTGGTGGTGGAAGCATTTTATCTTTCTCAAGTATTTCTTCATGCCATTATTTTGGTTGGATTGAGGTTTTCCTTGGGTCTTCTTCCCTTTTCCCTTCTTCCCCTTTCCAACCAATGAAAATTTTTCTTCATCCTCTTCTCTTGATGATGTTCCATCTCTAGTATTCCTCATAAACTCTTCTTGAACCAAATCGGACCATAACCTTTCCCAATTTGGTAATTTTTCCCTTCCATTCATAGAGTCCTAGTAATTCTACTTGGATTTTGGAAGTCCTAGAAGTTCTAGGCTCACCAGGTCATCTTTTGCAACATTCACCCCAACCCCTCTAAGGTCATCTCGAAACTTTGTGAACCTAGAGAGAGATTGTGGAATAATATCATTCTTTTGCATTCTGATGTTTCAAAGTTTGTCTTTCAGGGCCAATTTTCTATGGTCAATGTTATTTTCAAATATCTTAGTCAGTGTCTTCCACGTAGAAAATTATGTCTCTTTTCCATGGAAATTTTAGACCATGTGGTATCTCACACCTTCCAGAAGAATTCTCCTGCCCTTTGCAACATCCTTCTTCCATTAGGCTAATTGTTGTGCATTAGAATACTAGGGTTTTGCAATGTTACTTTTAACATATTCTAACACACCATTATCATTAAGCACTACTTCCATTCGATCCTTCTAGGCTATGAAATTTGAACTACCCTCCAGGGCATACTCCAATCTCAGTCCGTCGAAAGACACTCTCTCGATCTTGAAGAAAAATTGTTGCACTGAAACTGCAAATTTGAAATTCCTGAGAGACAAGTTCAAAATACTGGTTCTAATGTAATTTGAAGGCTCTGATACCATGTAGAAATTTGATATAAATTGCAACTAATCAAGATTTAAAACTGGAAAACAAGAGACATAATTCTACTCTACTGATCTGCAGAATGGAAATCACAATTTAGAACAACATGCATAGACATGTAACAAGAAAAACCACAAGCACATGGTGATTTATAAGGAAACCCAACTAGGGAAAACCCCTCAAGCCTCTTTTCATTAATCAGTTGAATAGAGAAATTATTACAATTTCTTTCTCTAGCTCTTAGAACAACCTACAAAAGAATAAGTGTTCTCTTTGCTGAATGAGAAACTATGGCCAACACTTAGCCAATCTTCTCATCTAGCCTCATGTTTCCTTGCACAATTCCTAGTGAAATTAGCTCCTAAAAGATAGGAATTTCCTCCTATTTTCTTGCACAATTCCCAAGGATTAATCTCTTGGCCCATGCAACATTTGTACACTCAAACTAGTATACAACTCTTGTTACACTTCTTGGTTATCTCCACTTCAGCTGAAGAATTCGAATTTCATGCATGCATTAGCTATTTTGGGTTGATTGATCAGTTAAATGACATATCTTTGAGTTAGATTGTTTTCCCACTGCTCAATTGACCTTCAGCTGACTATACCAATAGTTATAGGTTAGTTAACTGAATACAACTAAAAATAGCTACACTAGATTGCTAAAATTTAGCAATCAACACATGCATAACTAAACTCCAAGCCCCTAACTCGAATTTGCTGAGCTAAATAAGTGAAAAGAGTGGTGTCACACTAGTTAACTTCCTCCATTGTCTTGCTAATGTGGAAAATTGATTTTACTCAATTTGACTAAGGATAAAGTCACATTGAGCCTTTTTTGCTACATTTTTTAATAGCCTATAGGTGCCTAGTACCTCACCTTCATGTGTGCATACCCAACATGCTCACCTTTGCGCTTGAAATCTTTCTCCATACTCCGTGTTAGTGTCAGTCTTTTCAGCCTTACTCCAGTGATCAAATGTGCTCTTACAAAGTGATTTTGAAGTGTCAAGGTCAAATTTTGTCATTTTAGTGAGTCTTCAAGCAAAATTTGGTCACTAGGCATTAGGTCTAGGGTTTGCTTTCACTCCTTCTAAAGTTGTCCAAATGCCAATCCATGTCATCATTCAGCTGAGTCTATCATCATTCATAGGGTTGTCATCATCATGTCAAGTTCCATAGGGTCATTTTACGGCTTATTCATGCTTCAGTTGTGCCTAGGCAAGGTTCATTTCCCTCTCCTAGGGTTTTGAAGGCAATTTCTCTTGGATGGTCAAATCATCGGCAAAACTTGTTTCCTGATGTTCATACACCTTCCCCTATCCTTCATGTACCTTATCAAACACTTCCCATCTCTTAGATCCGCCAAATTCCTCATTTTTGCACAAACCCTAGTTTCTAGCTACAACTGGCAATTTTCTAGGTTTGGCCTGTGATTTGCCCTTTTGGACCCCTTCCCCTCACTCAATCTCTGAGATTCCACTTTCCCCTGCTTCCTAACATCCCTCCCCACTCCCAAAAATTTCCCCAAGAATTTAGAAGCCCCTATCCCCTTCATTTCGCTCCATTTCGACAAAATTCCTTGTTTCACACATCGGGACAAGTCGCACTCAAATAATGTTCCAGAGAAATCAAAGATGAATTTTGGGAAACTGAGAGAGGTTTTTGTCCACAACATTCCAAGGAAGAAAAACCTCCTTCACTTTTTTCACAGGTGTCATGGTTTTAAAGAAATGTCAAAAATACCGGTGAGAACGAAGGTGCTCCAAGGACGGTTGGCCAAAGCACAAAAACGAAGGAAAACGCCCGATCCACTCCAAATTTTGGCCAAATCCTCTTTGACTGAGCATGGTACTTGATTTAGGACTCCTAGCCCAAATTTCAAGAAATTTGGAGAAAATTTTGTCATTTGTGAATTTTTTGTGCAATTTACAGGTTTTGGCTTCTCAACGGGTTTCACCCCCGGTGAGACCCTTTGTCTTCGTAGCTCCATTTTGAAAAAACTCAGAATTTCTGGATTTTTCATGAAAATTTACACTTTCTCATCCATTACTAAGAAATTTCATCAAGTTTTGGGCCTCCAAAAGGTCAAAATACATGAAAATTTTGACTTTCTGCCCCTTTTTTGAGTTGCAGAAACCAGTCTTGGGAGAATTAATTTTTGACATGGAAAATGACCTCCAAATTCAAAAATTCCAGTTGGGTTGGAAAGTAGACTCACAGAGCTTTCCAACAAGCCCACATTTTCTCAATTATGATGCCGGGAAGGCCTCCAAACAGAACTGCAAAGGTGTGCGACCCGTTGAGGAAATGTTGCCAGATTTGACTAGTTCAGCCCAGAAAAGGCAGTTTGACTCCAGTTTGACTTTTTGGGGTGAAAGATGATTATCTTTGATGTAATTATGGCAACTCTAAGACACTTTTACTCTTTTTTAACACTTCTAGAAGATTCATTCATGTAAAGGGTAAAAATTGAATGAATGAACTGGTTTCCAAGTTTATAGAGGCAAGTTGTTTTGACTGCCTATTTTCTAGTGCTTAGTTTAGAAGTGGTTGAAACAGCTCCTAGGATAGTGAGCTCGACCCCTAGAGGCAAGGAAAGGTGTTAGTTTGCCTATATTATGTATTTTCTTAGTCATTTTCAGGGGTTGGAAGGTTGGACTCTTGAGGGAGAAACTATCATTGTATTATTTCACTGTATCTCTGCAATTTTTGGCTAAGGAAGACCAGGGTTTTGCAGTCCTCTTTGGGATTCTTGTGAACTCATGTGTTGATGGTGTGTTTCTCAATGTTCTTGTAAGCTTTTTTATGTGTTTCATTTCCTTTCTTTACTTCTGCACATTAAACAAATGAAGTGTTAAGTAAGAATTCATGCTTGCCATGCTCTG
>APFE030629397.1:17480-30181 GCA_000404065.3 Pinus taeda
CAAACGGTTGTTTGCCCTCTTTAGCTCCTTCTCTATCATCCCTGATCATCCATCTCAGATTAAGGCATCAGCGCTCACTCTTACCTTGCCCCAAAGATCCCCCTGCAAAAACTGTGCTCAATCCCCGCACCCTGAATTGCACTCCCTCCAATTGCCACCAAAAAACCAAAAATTTTTAAAGCAACCCTCTTTATCAATTTACTAGCCTAAAATCTTTATTCCTAATTGGTCAGCTTAGCATATTGAAAGATCTAACGAAATCTGACCCGAGAGAGCCTTCTCATACCTCGTAGGGCTAGCTACGAGGTGAAATGGTTTGATGTAGCCTTGAGAGTTTGTCTATCTCAGCCTAGGTGAATTCCAAGCACTAACACTCCGCACAAGACCAGTGGTTATTTTATTATTAATAAATTGTGTGGAGAGCGGAGGCCCACACAATGAAATTTTGAAAGCTTCCTCCTCACATTTAACTCCCTTTGTAGTGCCACACATATGCATTTGTATTTATTTTTAAAATATATGTTAATATTAATATTTAAAATATTTGAAAATAATATTTTTAGATTTGATATTTTAACGCTTTGAAATAATGCCATATGTAATAATTCTTTTTAATTTTGATGCAATGTGAATTTTAATTGAAAATTTGATATATAGATTAATTTTAAATATATATCAAAATTGTTGGACACCTAATCCTCTATGGGTTAGTGTGGAAGCAGAATAGACTAAGGAAGTCCAAGAGACCTTGGGATGTGGAACCTGATGGTCAAACCATGTACTATAAATGTATATCATTTGTTAATAAAAAATGTACTCTCATGTTTTATCTTTCATATTTTGTTGCTGCCATGTGTGTGTTTAACATGATATCAGAGCGGGCGCTCTCCTGTTGTTCTCAAGTATGAGTCGCTTATTTTTCTGTGGCCTTTATGTGCATGTCAGTTCTGCACCTCTACCCATAATCCTGAAATAGTAAAATTGGCGTGCTAGGTTTGCAAATTCAAATGTTTTATATCAGCTTGCATTACCAGAGAAACCTCCTTCACTCAATGTTATTTGTGCCATTTATGTCATTTCCATCGTGATAAATTTGCTCGATTCTGGTAGCACTTCCCTGTCCAAAGACTACGCTTCTGACTGTTTACAACACTTGACTTCGGGCCATGAAAGCCTGCGTCGGACGGTGGTCCTCACAGTTTATGCGTTAGGTAGAAAAGAAAAAATGGCATGTTGTTATTCCTTGCGCAGCTGATCTGAGCTACCTTGAATAGCGCTGGCCTGGTCTTCATTACCTATAACGTACCATGCATACCTGATGCTCCTGAGCACCTTGCCTTCTTGTGGCCTTCCTACGTGTCAGAACTATCATTACTATTCTTGTTGCACGCTATCACCATTACCCATTGAAGGAACCGTTACATCTTTTCTGTGTACTAGTGTCAGAAGCATCAAAGCAATCTACACTTCCAGGGCTAAATTGATGCAAATTCAAATGGCGAATTTAATTAGAAATTAATGCAATCAAGAAAGTTTGAGATGGTGGCACAGAGTTTGGAACTGAAAGATGTATTATCAGTTGAATCTCTAATTCATTGTTCATCATTCTTCAATTTTCAGGTAGCAAACTTAAGCCAAAATTGAAGCCATTCCTACAGTTGGATAAGGACAATATTTCCTCACATTTTTGTTGGGCGAATCCTCTAGACAAGGGTAGAACTTGTTCTGGAGTTGGAGGTGAAAATTTCTCTGTTCCTGGAGGCTGAGTCACTCTGCTCTCTTTTCTTAGGTCGAAATTTGTCTTCATAGAGGCCATGAGCCATTCCTTAGGATTGCTGGTGCATTTCCAAAGATTATTTATGCCAAGTGAATTGCCGAATTCTCCATCATTGTGACGAGTTTACCAGTGAAAAAAGGGGTCTAAGTTCTAGGCTATGGGATAGAATTTCTTCAGTCAAAGAAGCTGAGCTTTTCCGTGGTTATTTTGGTAGAAAATTCTCACCAGAAGAACGAGTTTCCCTTAACTCTACAAACCAAGTCCCTATTTAGCACCTGGACAAAGTTCTGCTCACAAAAAGAGGTTTGGTTGTCACTGCATATATACCCAGCACAAGTTCTAAGAGAAATATTGAGTTCAGAGGTCGAATATCAACTTATTAAAGATGTCATGTTCACTGAAGTCTCCAAGGACGAGTTCTTTGATGGAAGTAAAGATTTCCCCTTTCTAATATTGCTTATTGAGTTTATCACTTGGAGAAGTGAATTAATATTGTCTAGCTAGCCAAAATATCTCCAGTTGGTGCATACCTGGACTTATAAAAGCAACATTTTTTCTTGTGGCTTGAGTTTACTATGATAGCACTATCCCGATCCGAGTTACTACACATTTATCAGCTCATGAAGGGTTTTTCTGAAACAGTCGAAGTGTGACATCAATTCTGGGCCTTTTTTCCCTATATCAAAGGCATATATATCCTCTATTTAATAGTCCGTGTTCCTCTATTCATCCCTGGAATGATATATATATATTTGTCTTATTTATAGGGCTGAATAGATTTGTGTGGCCTCAACCTTGAGAGCTGAGTCATTATCTGTGTACCAGGGCAGCGTATTTCTGTAATATAGTGCTGGGGGATTATTATATGCAGTTGTTTCTGCCCTAGTTGTGGCATTGAATTTAAAACTCATTATGGTTTTTGTGTTCAGTGTTGAAGTTCTCGTAGAGTATTAAAGTATATAGAAGCTATCCCCTTATTCCAAATGTTGTATGATTTCACCATTCAATCAAAACCTAGTGCAAATCGAAATTGGAGCAACTTCTAATATCTTTGAAAATAATTTAAAATAAGTGTATTTAATAGAGTTTTATTTGTTGATAAAATGAGAAAACTTTATGGAGTATTAGAGTTACTAAATACACTAATACATTCTAGTGTCGAAAACATAGTCAAAATCAATAGAGACTCTCTCTTTGAAATTCAGACATGTCTACAATATGCACAAGAACAGATTGATTTTTTGCAGCTTGAATCTCAACTACAGCAAGCAGAATTACAAAAATGGAGTCATCGTTCTGAACCTATTTATGTTCAGAACAATGAAACAAACTCCCATAAACAACAAGACAATAATGTTACAATTGATTCAGATCCAGTGCCCAATAAAGCAGTAGTTGTACATGCAGGTGCAAAAGTTCAGTTTGCACTTCCCAAGCCCATCATCAGACCTTGGGAACAACTTGTCCACAACAAGCACAAAACTGGTCTTGGATATGACAAGGACGTGTCCTTTCATATTCCAGATTACTCAAAGCCCATCTAGTTTCAAAGTGTTGGATTACTTCATGACAGTTCACCTTCAACTGTTTTAGATTCTGCCCCTCCTCCACAGCAACAGCAACAAGAGAAGATTGTGAAATGCCAACACTATGACCGAGTTGGCCATATGAAAGATCATTGTTTTGATCTTCATCAATGTAAGCATTTTCATAAAACCAGTCATTCTTCAAACAAATGCTTCAGAAACAAACCTCCTGTAAGAACAAAGATTCATCTTGGATGGATTGCTTCTTGGCAATGGGCATCAACAGCCAAGAAGATATTCCAATCACATGTCAAAACTTGTTCTAGAGTATTGAACAGTCTTGCAGTTGATTTTTCTCCGTCAGCTCACCTTGTATCTGGCAGGGGTGGAAATGATGGTCATCTACAAGCTTCAAATCCACATCAAGCGAGCTTGAGCCACAACCTACCATGCCAGATTCAGAGTTGTAGCCAGAGACAAAGATGACCTTGAGCATGCCTTCAATCGGTAATCTAGGACACTTCCTCTAGCAGAAGACTTCAGCTTCTTGCTAGTTTCGGAAGAATTCTAGGAACAGAATTGGGGACACTTCCTCTAGTAGAAGACTTCAGCTTCTTGCCAATTTTGGAAGAATTCCAGGAATAGAATTGGGGACACTTCCTCTAGCAGAAGACTTCAGCTTCTTTCCAGTTTCGGAAGAGTTCTAGGAATTGCATTAAGCATTCCAAAGTTGTTGGTCATCCTTAAACCATCACAGGATGAGACCTCCCTTTTCAGGTTGAGGTTCTCCTTTTCTGTGAGGTGAGACCTCCCTTTATTGGTTGAAGGTTTCCCTCTTCAAAACATTAGGAGCACTTCCTCTAGCAGAAGATGTGAGCTTCATTCAATAATTGGAAGAGTTCCAGGAACTGCACTAAGCATTCCAGTGTTGGTGGTCATCCTTAAACCATCGCCCTTTATACCAACATTTCAGAGAGCACATTTAGCCTAGTGCTGCCATGCATTTTTGCACATTTTGTATTACAACTCTCTTCTTGGACTCATACATAACCTTTCGGATTAAGGGGGGGAATGTTGGACACCTAATCCTCTATGGGTTAGTGTGGAAACAAAATAGACTAAGGAAGTCCAAGAGACCTTGGGATGTGGAACCCAATGGTCAAACCATGTACTATAAATGCATATCATTTGTTAATAAAAAAATGTACTCGCATGTTTCATCTTTCGTATTCTATTGCTGCCATGTGTGTGTTTAACAAAAATTAATATATAAGTGTGGATGTGTGGGATTCTGATAGACCCAATATTTGGGAAACAGTGTCCAAAAGAGACACACTTAGGATCAACCCTTTCGGCAATATCCACGAAGTGAGTGAAATTCTCACCTGAGACGCTAATGGGTGATAGTCAGAACTAGGTTTCCACAATCTGACAGGAATGTCTTATGGCTTACGATACACTACACCTAACTAACACATGCTACAATGTCTAATTGTTATTGTGTATTTTGTAAGGTGCTAACCTTGTATATACATCCACCAGCACAAGTCCAAACCAACTATTGCAATGTATCTAACCCCAGATACAAACTCATATTATTGAAGGTAGAGTCGATGCAAAACTATGGAAATTATACAATTGACAAATGACATTAATTAACACTTCAACCTCTTGTCAGTCATTTGGCCCTTCTTTCTCATCCAAAATGATTCAGCACATACAACATTATGGGTCCATACCAGGCCATGTCATCACCATACACAATATTCCCATACCATATCATTAGCATAAACATCAATTTTATTAGCCATAGTTGTAAACCATCATCCTATTATAAGTGATACCATAAATTAACACAAAAAAATCACACAAATACGCAACAAGAAACTAAAGTAAATTCTCCATCACTAGTTTCTATATAGATTAGAAGAAGAGGCATGGTATCCAAAATTACATATGTTAAGTCAAAAAGATCATCAACCTTCCATAACATCACTACATAGCAACAAGAACCATCTTGTAAACATCAATACTAAGCTCATATAACCAAAGACCATAACCATTACTACAGAGTTGCATGGTAGTGACAGGCTTAACCACATACCCACAAGTTACATTTAAAAGACACAAATATCATATACAGAATCTATGACTTGGCTTCTTTTTTTCTTGGACATCCAACAACCGCTCCAGATTCTACGTCATAAGATACTGCTAATTCTTTTTCCCAACCCCTCCTTTGCCTTCAACATGCCATCTTATAGCTACTTGGAACCCTCTTGAATCCTCTCAACTTCCTACCTAAATAATTTGGTTGTCCAAAGAAATCGTCAAGATATTTCCTTTGTCCCCCTAAGTTGTCCCATGCATGTTAATGACTGTCCAAAATATATCTTCCACCATCCGACTCCACTCTACCCCATCTCTTCCTTCTTCAAAATATCTCCAACTATCTACTTGCCACAATCTCCCTTGTTGGATCCTTTCTCTACAAAATCACAACTGTTAATATTCCTTTGCACCCATCTTCCTTCCGTAGGTGCCATTGTCACCCTTCTACATGTAGTCCATCTTCATCGTTCCTTTCCTATTGTTCCATCCTTATGTTGTTCTTTTCTTACTGTGCCAACCCTATGTTGTGCTCTGTATACTACACCAACCCTATGTTGTGCTCTAACTTGTCCTTTCCATGCTCCTCATCTCTGTCGCGCAACCCTATAATTCCAAAACATTTCAAAATTTTATGGCCTCCAACAAGCCCCCAACATAGAAATGTGGCTTGTCCTCGAGCCACTCAGTCCTTTTTCTATGCCCATGGATCTGGGACCTCCATATTATTGAGGTTGTCTTATTTCCTTCAGTACGTTTGCCATAGGAATAAACATAGAACTTGGTCTCCTTAGAGCTCCTAAAACCACTAAAGAGGATTCAACCACATGTCCCTTCCTCACAATGGTGCTCTTAGAAAGAGAAACTTGGTCACCATTGTTGCTCCAGGTCTGAGTTCTGTGTTTGTCCTTCCATTTATATCCTTCTTGTAGTTTTACTTGTTCCTTCCCATGGCGCAAGTGGACAAGACCTTGAGTTGGTTGTTTTATTCATGACCTAGATCTTGTTTTTGTCCATGCACTAAGACGTGGTAATTATCCCATGCATCCTCATACTTCACCATCATACCCTAGGACAAATCCCCATCTTGCTACTACAATCCCTCTGGTGTGGATTGCACTGACACCATTTTGCCATATGGCCCTGCAAGGCCTCTGATAAAAGGGTGTCGATATGAACTAACTGGTGCAACTGCCGCATTATGGATAACCATCCTTGTGAGCGGCGGGGATCCTCCTCTTTTTGGACCTCCCAATGAAATTATTCCACCTCTCTAGACCTATACCTCCCATTCTCATTTCTCTTACTCAGGCTTCTTTGTCGTAATCTACTTTTCCACAACTGCATCCTCCTATCAACATTCATGTCCCAAGTGGTTCCTTTCGCCAATACCTTAACTTCATTTTCTTCACTCTTTTGTGTTCATTGCATGTATATATAACTATCCACTTCTTGTCACACTAAATTTGCATGATCTTCTCCTCTCTACTTCTAGATGCTCCTCGCTCCCACTATTTGTCTATCAGTCTCGAACTTATTGTTAAATACTTTCTTGTTCTCCTTAAGGTCCTTGGGTGGTAACTTATAACATTTCTTCATATGTTCCTTCATCATGTCTCAGGGTAATCTTAACATGGTCATCATGGTTTTTCTAATTCGAAACACTTCAATTGGCATGAGTCTGTTCCATATTAATCTCGCAAATCATACTGATATGATGGTTCACATGAGCGATCTGACTCATTCAAGTCAGTCCTAGTTGATTTGGATCTCTTCACCTCAATATTGACTCTTCTTGATCATATTGTCCTGATAATCCATGGGTTGATTGACATCTCATGGGCCCTCTCCTACCTTACAGTAGGATCTGGTAATATATTCATCTGCTTTCCCCCGTTCTTCCAAAGATTTCCCTAAGTGGATTAGTCCTTTGAGTGAGATTTTTATCACGTGGTCTAGTATTTCATGGATGGATCTGAGATTTTACATGTTGAGCATCATCATCATTAATTCCTAGTATGCAGACCCGTCTTCCATCTAAACCTCTTCTTATTATTCTTCTTTCATGAAGCTACCCCCAACACAACATGTTACCTATCTTTGACCATACTCATGTAACTTCTAGCCCAACCTCTTTCCTTCCAACACATTGGAATTGTTCACGCCTCTCCTCCCTAATAGCTCCAAACATCAACTTAACCATTATTCCTACACATTATAAATTTATTTACATAAATTCTACATATGTACATAGGGGATGGCACACCCTTCCCCTTTCCTATTGTTAATTAATCCTCTAGCTTGCCTCTTGAAAGGTGGTGTAACCATAGGTCATTCCCATATTTTCATTGCACATAAGTGTTCTTCTAGCCTCCATGTCTTCGACCTTGGCTTCATTAATTCTTCCCATTTCCATAATATCGCTAAGAGCCAGATCCCAACACAATGAGCTCAGAACCCTTTCAATGGTATCATTGTCCCAGTAATTCTCAATAGCCATCATCTTGGTGATTCCCTCAATCTTGATATTTACATTCGTCGTCTTGATCAGCTTCACATACTCCTTGAATTTCAATGGTTGTCCCTCCATTGTGCGCTCACCTTCCACCCCCATAATTTGAATATTTTGTAGACCCTCATCATCCTCTCCCTTTTCTGATACATTGTATAATTCCAAAAAATCGTGTACATGTTGCAAATGTTGATTTACGACACACATTAATCGATCCCTAATCATAGTTGGTTCATCAACAGTGAGTATTTCTCTCCAGGGACCCCAAAGCTAGTTTTGAACCCTGACTTTCAATATTTCTTTACATTTCCCCATCTTGCAATTTTCTCCTTGTACAAATCCCACCATATGGCTAGTGTAGTGTACAAACTAGTAAAGAATTCTAGTGTTAGATCCTTTTCTAATACCTCGAGTCACTACAATTACTTGTTGTTAATACATGCATGGATCAATGACTATCATCTATACATTGTCCCCTTCTTTTCCTACCATTTGGAGATCAGTTGGGGTGAATTCTCCAATGGATGATCTAACAATTTGCAATAAATACAAGTGAAAAAAGGATTGATGTAGTCCCAATTCAAGTGTCCCTGCTACCCGAAATTATAACAATTTTTTGTGCTCTGTCCCTGACCAAATCCTCCTGTTCCTTTACCTGGTCCTCTAGATCCCCTAGCCACCATACCTCGTCTTTTCCCTTGTCAGTTGTACTATGCAGCTTGATTATACCTGAGCTGGTTGAGTCCATTTGATGCATCTTTCCTCCCTTTGGGTCCCTACACCTAGAATGAATCAAATGTGTGCTCGCGCATCAAATCCAACATGTGGAAGTGATGAATGTCATGCCCCACCAATTTGTAGAAGTTGTAGAATAAAGTATGGGTTGTTGCCTCAAAGTTTTGCATCATTGGGAAACTATATTGTATATGGACCCATACCCTCTAGATCGCGCACCACATTCATCTACCTTGTGCAAGTAGATTCATCGTGCCAATCGCCATCTAATTAGTCAAAAATTTACAATTGTTTGTATGGTGGCCTTCTTTTCGAAAAATGATGCGCCATACTTCCTCCCGCTTCTCCTTCCCTTTAGTGAATTCCTAAAGTTTGGAAGCCAACACAACTAGCTAGGACTACACCTTCACCATACCATTTTTCTCATCCACCTATCGGTGAGGCTTTTAATTTCAGTGCCAATTCCAAAGCCTCTAACTGCATACCGATCCTTTGTTGTGTCAAGGGTGTCCTAATGTGTGGTAGTAGTCTTGCAATAAACCATTCCTTGTGTTACACGTCTAGAATTTCAAATGTCAACTTTTCCTTTAATAATTTAAGTTGTTGGTTAGAGTGCCATATTGATTCTCCTAGACTCTGCTTGATCTACTTGAGTTCCATAATACATTGAGACTCTAACTTAGGCCTCTGAAATTCCCTTATCAGCGCTTACTTAATCTCTACCAAGGTCTTGTTCAGTCCAACTAGAGTTATGCTTTTGAACATCATGTATCAAGTTAGTGTTCGATCCCTAAATGTAGCTTCCAGTTGGGCAATATTTGTGGCCTCATCTTGGACCTACTTAGCTATCGAAATGGCCTCACATACAAACAAGTGTTGTTTTTGGGTCATCAGTCCCAGCACTGTGAAACATGGGCATCCTCAAGTCTATGCCCACCATGATAGCATGTGCAATCGTTTTTGATGAATTACTTCCTCCTGCACTTTTTGTACTACTAGAAAACTTCATTCCTGACTAAGAACCACTCTGAACCTGAATACCTTATGTCAGCCCCCCCTACAACTGGGCCAATTCCACTACTGCTACTATTTTCTCCTCCCTTACTACAATTATATTTTATGCTAATTGAATCAATACACTTAGTGCTTACCTCTTGGTTTTTGGATGCGCACAAGGTGGTGGGTTTGACCTTGGGCATGATAGGATTTTATTGTTATGATTTTGATTCTTTCGTACTACATGGACTTAGTTGTTCCTTTTTTCCTACCTTGGTTTGTGGCATGTCAAACTACGTCCCTTTATAACTCTAGTCACTAACACTACTTTGTTCCCTACGATGGCCTCTCCTAGCCTGTCCCTTTGGGCTCCTTCTTTCGATATGAACCAACACCAACTAGCTTCCTCCTGCATCACCCTATCGATACCTCCTACCACTCCTCAAAGTGTTATCCTCATAAATCTCTTTCTCCATCCTTTCCTTTTTCCTCTTTATGTGTAGTTCTAGGCCCATTATCAGCCTCCACCACAATATTTCTTCTTCTTTCCCTTTTCTGCTCCTTAGACCATCTCTCCTGTATCCCCCACTTCCCTATCTACATGGGTGGCTTAGTTGCTCATGGTGTCAGACTCCAGAGGAAAAACAATGTGGTCAAACAACATCATCTTTATCAACAATCTGATTGAACTTATAAATATTCCTCTCAGTCCCTTCGGAAATTTTTTGTAGTATAGAACATTGTCACTTCCACTGCAAAATTTGTAATATATCCTTCAAGAACACTTTCAAACCAAAACTTGACAACATTGGAAGTTTTGTTGCTTACCGCTTAAAGTCATTGCACTTCCTCCAATATCTGCCTCCTTGGCCTATTGTACCTATATATTGGGTTGCTATCCTTCAATCATTGAACCCATTCTGTTAAGATGTTAAGGAACTCTCGAAAGAAAAATTCATGGAATTCGGTAAACATGTATTTATTTCTCCGATTTTTGCTTCTTGTCTCCAATATCTATCACTGTGAACTCACACAACTTCTATCTGAACCACCATGGAATTTCCACCTTGTTGGGTTCAACGGTTTCCACATTCCTAGAAGAAAATATCATCACACAACCATCCCAATCCTAGTAACAAAACCCTTTGTTGTTGTGCGGGATTCTAACAGACCTAGGATTTGCGACACAATGGCCAACAATGACCCGCTTAGCGCCGGCCCTTTCAGAAACACCCACGGTGAGTGAAGCCTCACGGGAGACGTGGAACCAGGTTTCTGTAATCTGACAGGACTGTCTTATGGCTTACGACACACTACTCGTGACTGACACATGCTACAATGCCTAATTGTTACTACACATTATGCAAGGTGCTAACCCTATCTATCCATCCACCAACACAATTCCATAGAAACTATGCACAATATCTGACCCTAGATATAAACTCATTTTATTGAAGCCATATTCGAAGCCAAAATCTGATAACTTTACTATTGACATGACATTAATTAACAATTCGACCCCCTGTTAGTCATTTGGCCCTTCTTGCTCATTCAAAAGGATTCAACACATACAACATTACAATTCCATACCAAAACATGTCATCACCATACACAACAATTCCATAGCATATCATTATCATAAAGATCAAATTTATTAGACAGAGTTATAAACCTTCAATGTATTATAAGTGATACCATAAACTAACACAAAATATTCACACAAATACACAACAATATACTATAGTAACTTCTCCAATCATTGTTTGTTATTCATATTAGCAGAAGAGGCATGGTATCCAAAAATTACATAAGGTAAGTCAATAGGCTCATCGGGCTTCCATAACAACACTACACAACAACAATAACCAGATTGTAAACATCAATACTAAGCTTATACAACCAAAGACCAAAACCATTACTACATAGTTGCATGGAAGCGATAGGCTTAACCACATACCCACAGGTTACATTTAGAAGACACATATATCATATACAAACTCTATGACTTGGCTTCTTCTGTGCTCAGCCATCCAACAACCATTCAGTATTCCATCGTCATCATTTGTTGTTAATTATTTTGACCAACCCCTACTTTGTCTTCAACAGTCCATCTTATAGTTTCTTGGAACCCTCTCGAAACCTCTCAGGTTCCTACCTAACCAATCTAGATATCTTGAGAAACTGTTAAGATATTTCCTTTCTCCCCCTAGTTTTTCCCATGTGTGTAAATGATTGTCCAAAATATATCAGCCATTGTTCGTCTACACTTCGCCCTATCTCTTCCTTCTTCAAAATATCTCCAACTATTTGATTTCCATGATCTCCCTGGTTGGATCCATCCTCTGCAAAATCATAACCGTCAATATTCCTTTACACATGTCTTCCTTCCTTAGGTGCCATTGTCACCCTTTTGCACAACGTCCATCTTCGTTGTGCCCTTCCTACTATGCCAACACTATGTTGCACTCTACTTACTGTGCTAGCCCTATGTTGTGTTTTGTCTACTGCACCAACCCTTTGTTGCCCTCCATCTTTTCCTTTCAGTGCTCCTCGTCCCTGTTGTGCTATCCTATAATGCCAAAAAAAATAAAAAAATTCTCATCTCCAACAATAATATAATTAGATTTAATTTTGATACGTTAATTTAAATATAATGTTTTCAAATAGTGAATGTGGTAGTTTGTAAAAATGTGTTTTCCTTTGATGTTTTAATTGTAATTCATTTTAACTCTTTTAGAGTTAGAACACACAAAATTTAACTCACCTCACTTATTATTATGGTTATCTATGTGTAATTAGGCTAGCTTCATTTTTTATTATTAATAGACTGTGCGGAGTGCAGAGGTCCAAACAATGAAATCTTGAAATCTTCCTCCACACATTGAACTCCCTTCGCAGTCCCGCACATAAGCATTTGTGTTCATTTTGAAAATATATGTTAATATTAATATTTTAATGCTTTGAAAAGAATATTTTTAGTTTTGATATTTTAATGCTTCGAAATATATTGTGTAATAATGCTTTTTAATTCTTATGCAATGTGAAT
>APFE030629397.1:35818-47142 GCA_000404065.3 Pinus taeda
TATTTTTAATTTAAGTTTTTCAAAACTTTAAAAATCATTATGATTTTTAAGTATAATATACAAATATCTAGTTCAAAGGACCTTAGTTTTAGAACCTTGTTCCGATACCATATATAATGACTTGGAATTAAATATGCAAATTAATTACAATCATTTATGTGATTAATAATCAATACATACTATTCAACTAAATGACATAGGATTTTCAAAAAATCGCTAGCGAAGAAGACTTACCTATAGCGATGATATACCTTACTTGTGATTCCAAAGTTGTAACACTACTTGGATCCTACTAACCACAACAAAGTTTTGGGAATGACTCTTCACCCAACCGTAGGCGATTCCAAAGTTGTAACACTACTCAGATCCTACTAATGGCAACAAAGTTTTGGGAATGACTCTCCACCCAACCGTAACCTCAACTACACGTAATCTTTCTATATCTAGTCATCCCTGTGGCCTCAATCAACTACTACTGCCAAGAAATCCTTTATCTCACAACACTTGTTTGAAAAGAATGAATGAATGCTTCTCATCCCCTTTTTCGTCCATTAAATAGAACAAATAATTCCAAAAATAGAAAGAGATTGGAAAGGGATCCGCATGCACACAATCCATGTCTCAACATGCCAACTTTTATTTATTTGTTTTAAATTATATTTAATTCAACTTTTTTCTTAAATTAACTTTTGTTTATTTTATTCCTTTTTACTTTTGTTAACTATACTTATTCTTACTATTGGTATAGTAGTTTATTTTATATATATATATTCATTAGAATCTTATCATTTTATTATTATTATCTATTATATATTTCCTTTTATTATTAGTTTATTATTATATATATATTTGTGGTTCATTATATTATATTATTATTTTGGGGCATTACACATTTTAACTATTTTGGAGTTTGAACACATGCAATTTGACTCACCTCATTTATTATTATGGTTATCTTAATGTAATTAGGCTAGCTTCATTTTTTATTATAAATAGATTGTGTAGAGTGCGGATGTCCACCCAATTAAATCTTGACAACTTCCTTGGCAGTGTCACATATATGCATTTGTGTTAATTTTGAAAATCATGCTTTTAGTTTTGATATTTTAATACTTTGAAATAATGTCATATTGTGTAATAATGTTTTTCAATTTTGATGAAATCTGAAATTTAATTGAAAAATTAATATATAGATTAGTTTAGTACACGTGCAATTTGACCCGCCTCATTTATTATTATGATTTTCTTTGTGTAATTAGGAACTCTTCATTTTTATTATTAATATTTGTGTTAATTTTGAAAACATATGTTAATATTAATATTTTAATGCTTTGAAATAATGTCATATGTAATAATGCTATCTAAAAATTAATTTTGTTTTTTTATAAGAAGTACGCAATTTATCTTGAATTTTGACATTTTGGTGTTGTTAAATAATTAAGAGCCTTTCCTTAAATGAACTTAATATTATGAAATGATTTCCGATCACAAGAAATGAGAGAGATTTTCAATTTGTTGTGGTTAAAACTTTTTTTAAAGCACGTGGGTTGTATGATACTATGTTAAAATTTCTAAAACTTTGCCCATAAACTGAATGCTTAAATACAAAAGAGCTTATGTGATTAGGAAAATAGCTAAATATATGACGATGTGTATTTTCAAAAAAACGCATAGGTTTGTAGATACTTACTTCATACCGATGCAAAGTACTGTCTAATTCAAATGTAAGTTAAATGTAATTGAAAACAATGAAAATTTAAATAAACGAGAAGTTATAAAATACAAACAAGGAAAATTCATTAAAGGCGTTTGCATGCTTGAGTATTATGTTCACGCTAATGAGCATACCTGAAATTATAAAAGGTTTCCTTAAAAAAATTATCCTCTACATTCGCCTCTAATTATTTTTCATGGCCATGTACATAGGTGATAAGTTCAACCATGCACTACATGTTATGATTAGAATAATGTAAATGTATTTTTAGTATCTGTGTGATGGTTCATATTGGAGGTAAAAAGGATCATTATATTAAAATAAAGACATTTACGAGGAAGACCTATAATCATAGGTAATTTACAATAAAGTATCAAATAAAAAATAATGTCAAATATTTTGCAGAAGGAAAGATCCATGCATGGAAGATCCACATAATGAAACATAATAATATTAATTGGAGATTTGTTCACCCCCATCCCCCTCCCCTCTCCTGCATAAAGAACCTGCATGTTGAAAAATGTAACTAGGTTCGGTCTTCTTAATGACATGTGTAATTGTGATTTTATGTAATTGATGTAAATAAGAAAATAAAAGTATTTTTGTAGTACTTGAATCATGGGTTTTATGATCAAGGAATTTTATTTTAGTTAAGGTTCCCATTGTGAAACTTTAGGTTTTTTCATCAAGTCATAAAAAGTCAAATTGATTCAATGTCATGTATGAAGGATCCTTCTTGGGCATGTTACATATTTGTATAAGTCATTAAAAGAATAAAAAGTCCCTCCAAGGCAAAGCCTAACCACCTCCTACAAGTTGGCTTCAAGAAGGAATAATGAAATCTCTCCAAATGGCATGTTGGTCTAAGAAATTGTCAAGTTAGCTTATTTACATTGGAAAACCATTATAAATAGGCAGCTCGGCCTCAATTCAGAAGCAAGAAATTCGGTTAAGGCCTGAAGTCATAAGAAGTCTCTCACTGCAAGAAAAGAAGGAAAAACTAGAAGACAATTTGTTTGGGTTTGTTTTAGGGTTGATCTCCACTCACATGTGCAAGGAAAAGGAGTGTCATTGCTACAAAAAAAGGCCCAGAGTCTTCCTTGTTGTGCTAGGAGTCAAATCAATAAGTATGCAAGGCATTTCATCAAGTCGAGTTGGAGAAAAAATCCATTCAATCTAAGAGAAGAAGATTAAGAGGTTAAATCACCATATATCTCTCACATGTGCTGCAATGAGGGTTTCCAAGGAGACCAAAATAGGTTTCATGTCCGAAGCAGAGAAAAAGGGTGTCGAATTCTGAAGGGTCACCAAAAAGGAGGAAGAAGCAGAGAATTGACTATTGTTGACTCAAGCAAGAAGGATCTCATCAAGGAAGCTTTGTGTCTTGGTCTTGGAGAAGAAAATAGTTCAAGGGTCTTGGTATTGGTATTTTTCAATTTAAGTCTCTATAAGAAGAAGAATTCATTTAGACTTTTCTCTCAATTGGGGGAGGTTTTTGCCCTGGCTGATAGCCTACATTGTGTTTCTCTTGTCTCTTTATGGTTTATGCATTGGTAATTGATTGATGAAGAAGAACACTATAATAACATAAGTAAAAGAAGTTCCTCATCTAAGAAGTAAAAAGTATTCACAATCGGTTATCTATCATAGAGAAATCACCTAATTGTTATGCCCTATATTTCTCAACATTGTTTCAGAGCTAAGGAAACAAAGTCGAGGAAGGGAATCTTATCAAGGGACACTCAAGCATCAAATCTCGAGGAAGGAATCAAAGTGAATCTAGAAGATAATCTTGAAGTCAAGATCTACAAAAGAAGTATCAAAAACCTAGATCAAAGAATAATTCTACATTAAAAGGAAGTCTTGGAATCCTCTGTTGAAAAAATCTAGGGCAATTAGAATTAATAAGATTCTTCTTAGCATGATAACAATTTGTGAAGTTCTTTTGCAATTTTATCTTAGCTTGATATTCTTATTATTATTAGTGTGTGTGTTTGGTTCATCAAACTGCTATAAAGGGACAAGAACACAAGATGTTTGGCTTTCTACCAGGACCAAAAATCTCCCTCCTAGAGAGGAAAACCCGCACAAAATTCTTCTTATAGAGATTCCAATTGATGAATACTAAGACCATGGCCCTTGACCTATTTCTGCCACTCCAAGACCAAGACACCAATCCTCTTCTCTGTTACTGCTAAGATCATCATCATCACTGCTTCTATACTGAGGTCATCATCATTGCATCACAGTTGCACCACTGTTGAAATCATCCTTGTTTCTCCTTCACCGAGATCATCATTGTTGTACTTTCATTGAGGTCACCATTTTTGTACCTTTATTGAGATCATAACAACGAGGTCTTTATGGTAGCTACACTGAGAGAGGATCAAGGTCTTGCCTTCATCATAACCGAGATCATGATCATGACCTTGTCTTCATAAAAGAACAAGATCATGACTGTTATTTCACCGAGATCTTGACTGTGTCTAGAATACCAAAATGTATAACTATGAAGTCACAATCATGATGAGATTGTGACTGTGTAATGCTAAGAGTGCATCTCCTTGCTTCAGAATCTTTTCCTTCAATTATGTCGAGACTATTTGTGCTACAGTAGGATCCCTTAGGTCATCTTCATCACCAAATCTATGACTGTGATGTTATCCTTCCACCGAAATTAGTTCCATCGATTTGCCTCCAAGGAGGATATTGTTATTTGCACTGCGATTTGTGCTACTAAGAAGGAGGTCCCATAATTTCTTACTGTCATCACTACCGGGATTACAAAGGTATCCGAGATCCTTGTCTTCCTGTAATGCGGATTTTAGACCCATACCCATCCGAATACTTTAGAGAAGAATGTGAATTCTTCTTCCTGCACCTTATGCCCATATGAAGATGCACACAAATCCAAGTTCTATACTTTTTTCACTGACCTTGACGGGGTATTTATAGTGGTTTCTCCATGTATGCAATCTGACCTAATAGTGTGAAACAAAATGTCTATTTTGAGGCCAACATGATGTTCTCCTTATCTTTTTTCTTGTAGACTTCTTTGTGCTTGCTTTGGATGGTTGAGCTTGGTCTTGGAGGGCTGCTCTAGGCTTGAATACATTTTACATAGGCTCATGAAGAGCTTCTTCATACATGACATGACTCTTTGACATTATGATAAATCCTAAAGACATCAAGAATAATTCTTTGACCTATGACACTTCTTGCTCATGAAACCCATGCAACAAGGCATACAAAAAAATTTATTCTCTTTTATTACATCATTTACATTTGTCATAACTACACGTCATTATGAAGACCGAACCTAGTTACACTTTTCTTCAACACTCCCTCTTAACTAGGGAGGTATTCATAGTGGCACTTGGACATTATCAATCTGAAGAATTTCTCATAAGAAGAATTGGATTTGCAATCCATCTGTTATAACATTATTTAAACCAACATTGTTTTCATATATCAAGGCCTTGACTAAAAGCTCTATCTCTCACTTAGATCAAAGCACAATGTTGGAAAGACCAATGACTGATAGACACACATAATCATTATCTTTCTTAGGGTCATACCCACCTGAACGTTCTTTGAGTATGCCCTACTAAGACTATTCTCATCTTGGGTTCCGAACCCTCAAAAATATCGGTCCTCTTACCCACTCTTGTCTTGGATTCTCTACCACATCCTCAAAGAGTGTCGGATGCAAGATGATTACACAATCCTCCATTGTTTCTTCCAAACTGAAGACAATAATGACGTGTCTAGCTCTCCCTCATGACCAGGGATGAGTTCTAATTTTCTCTTATACTCAGAAACTTACTCATGTTCGTTTACTCATAGGAACCCTCAAGAGCTCCCTCTTAAACTAGGACTCTATCATCAATACTTTATAGGGTCTTCTAGTTGCTTGATGATCCATAACCTTGATGTCATCACTTTCTTCATATGTAGGGTCCAGCCATTCATCACTTCCCTTCATCATGTCATTCCTTCTTTTCCAAGAAAGTATACTCCTTAGCTTTACATCTGGGGCTTCCTTCATAGGGCCATCTATCTTCACTTTTCCTTCGATGGTGGTTGCTCTAGATCACAAGGTACAAAGTTGTGACATCCTTCACAACTTTCCTTACCATGGCCTTGCACACATACCCAAACTTTCTCCAAGAGATTAGAAACCAAAAACAAATCACATATTACCTTTTGGTGATGTCCTTTTCTAGTGACATGTTCCTGTAGGTATCAACATCCTGCATACACGTTGTCACATCTCCCAAGGATATCTATTGTCAAGGGTCTTCAACTTTTTCAGACTTCCATCGGAGTCTTCATATCTTTCCAGGAGATTTCCTATTCAAATCTTCCTGATTCTTTGGATGTTGATTTCCTTCATCATGGTTGCATATTCCACTATTTCTTCCTTCCTCAGACATTCCATTCCCAAGAGATTTCAATCAGAGTTCTTTAATTGTATTCAACCACCTCATACTTCATATGAGGACATATTGTGTTGATTTCATCTAGTGTGACTTATGCCTTCTTGCATCCTTTCAAAGGAGGAGATCCTTTTTCTCTTGATCATGCTTGATCCATGTTACCTGCAACCATATGACATGACATTACAACATTAAATACAAGCATACATACCTCATTTTACCTTTAGTTCATCTAGGCTTCTTCCAGCAGCTTCCTTGATTGAAAATGTCTTCAATCCCTTGATTTTCTTCATTTCTCATGTCATCGTACCATCATCTCATGAATTCCATAAGTTGGATTTCCTGATGGAAAATTTGCTACCTTTCTAGATTAGTGAACCCTCCGTTGAGGTTTCCATTAGAGAATCTTGAGGATCTTGCATATCTCGATTTGGAAAATGTTTTTCTTTGTCCCAGATGACTTCTTCCTTTCCTTTAATGTCTAATGAGGTTCCCAAGAGTTATCCTTCATGTTTGACTGCCATGGATTTTGTCTTTCATGAATCCCATGATGATGTCACAATCTCTTGTTTCTAATGCTTCCATGATGCCACGATGCATCTTATTATCATGGTCATATTTTTAAAATATTTAGGAGCTTATGATAGGACCCTTTTGTGAGGCACACCATTTCACTCATAGTAGGTCGGTTACTCCCTCTTTCCTTGGCCCTTTTCTTCAGCTTCCTCCATTCTTTCAGCGATATGAGCTTCTTTCCATAATCTTTTCATAGCATTGAATATTGTATATACTATTATGTCTTGTTTGAGGACCAAACTTCCCTTTCCTTTCTGCACATGTTTAATTCCTTTAGCCTTCAACACTTTTGTCCATAACTTGTCCTTTTTCTATCTTGCATAAATACCGCAAGTTGTTAAATGAGGAAACTTCCATGTCCCAAGGACACTTGTCATCTTGCTTATTAAGAACATATATGATTATCTTCTTATCATCTTTCTCAGATCTCCCAATTGAGACCTCATGAAGATATTCCTTCATTTTTTATACCTTTAATGATATGACCTTCTTAACTTTATTTCAAAGAGTATATCTTATATATCTCTTTTCTGTCTCCTTTCTTGCTACATAGGGAATATAGGACCTTAAGATTTCTCTCTCATGAATTCAAAGGAGACATGTTCACTAACTTCTCTTATCTATGAGGATTGTGACAATCCTCCTTGTTCCATGCAAGGACCTTTGATGACTCAATCAATCTATAGATCTCCTTGCAATCATGAAGTCATTTTACCAAAATGATTTAATGAAAATACTTACTTGAGATGTGAAGATGAAATATTCACCTTGATCATGTTGGTAGTAGCTGGTGCAGATGTATTGATGCTTCCTCCAGATGAGATCCTTGATAGGAATATTTCCTTCTTTGCCTTCGAGCTATCTCGATTTATATATCCAATAAATTGTCGATATAATTGGGCTACATAAGGAACCTTGTAGTATGCAGCGTCAAATTGAGGTTGCTTTCCATGATATATAGAGACCCATAAGTTAGTATAGCTTCTATATTGAGTACTATCTATTCAAACTCCCATATATGCCCTCAAATATGTACCATTAAGTTCTCAGAATCAGAGATTTTAGGATTGTGTTATTTATAGAAAAGGATTCAATCTAAGATAGTGACTATCACTAGTATGTTGTAGATCGAAATTGTGAGAGTCACCAAAGTTGTTGTCATGTATCCTGAGATCTGAATGCTTCATCTTTTGACTATTGTTCTCCAAAACCCTTGTTGTTGTAGATTGTTGTTGTAGGCTGCTTCTTTGATCTAGGTCTTGATTTTCGAATGTAGATCTTGATTCCTACAACTTTCCTTGATGCTTTGCTTGACACTTGATCCTTGAATGTCTCTTTTCTACCCTTCCTCTAACTTCTGAACCTTCACTCTGAAACCATGTTGAAGAATCTAGGGGAATTAGAATTAGTGAGATTCTTCTTAGCATGATAACAAATTTTGAAGTGATTTTGCAATTTTATCTTAGTTTGATCTTCTTATTATTATTAGTGTGTGTGTTTGCTTCATCAAACCGCTATAAAAAATAAAGAGACAAGAACACAAGATGTTTGGCTTTCTTCTAGGGCCAAAACCTCTCCCTCTTGGAGAGGAAAACCCACAAAAATTCTTCTTATAGAGATTCCAATTGACGAATACCAAGACCATGACCTGTTTGGTCAATTTAGTGTGATCTAAATTTCTAATTAAAATGTCAATCCGGGGTTCGTAAACTGACGAAGTGAAGTGTACTATATGTACTAGATAACCATTTCCTTAGTCTTTTGTCGTTTTTTGAGTTTTTAGTTTGTTTTTGGATTTATTTTTCCCTAATGTGTGATGGCGAGGATGAAAGTGAAGTATGGAGTATAGATGGTTGATGGTTTCTACAGTGATTTTCTCAAACTTGAAAGTGCTAAAAAAGAAAGCTTTAAAACAACTGAAATCAATTCTTAAGAGGAAATAAATGCATCAAACAGTGAACTAATGACAATCGCCCAGTATCCTTACTGCTGAATGAAAAGAACTAAAAGCAACTCAAACTTAAAGCAAAGAAACTAATTCACACTACTTAAACTCTTCAGATCCTTTACCTTCAGCTCAATCTACCTTGTGGGAAGTAATCATGAACAAGTCAAACAATATGATATCTAAATGACAAGAAATTAAATTGCATAAAAGAAACTAGTCACACTACTTGAACTCTTCTGGTCCTTTACCCTTCAGCTCAATCTACCTTGTGGGAAACAACCATGAATAAGTTTAAGCAATATGATAACTAAATTGCAAGAAATTAAATTGCAGAAAGGAAACTAATCACACTACTTCAACTCTTCTGATCCTTTACCCTTCAGATCAATCTACCTTGTGGGAAGCAATCATGAATAAGTTTAAGCAATATGATAACTAAATCACACTATAGTTAGTAATATTCTGATTTCTTGCTAATAGAGTCACTTGACTATAGAAAGAAACCATAAATTGGTGAGCAGTATGATATCTAAATAACAAAAAAATAAGTAAGAAAATCACAACTTGGAAAAGACAGTGCTAAAATTAAACTTCAGAAAATGAAAATTAGCAGGAAGGACAAGATGATCTCATATGTCAATAGTTATCAAAAAGATGAAAATTTTCCCGGGCTGCTTAAGAAAACCTGCAAAAAAGCACTGATCAGTTGACAGCTATAAGAAAACAGGGGTGAAAATATAAACAGCAGTGAGTTAAGAAACATCAAACAGTGTGTTATGTACAAGCTAATGATTATAAAAACAAAAACATAATAAAACCAAATGGAAACTTTACAAGGCTTCAGCGCACAGGGGCCCTCTGCCACTTCAGCCAGTCAATGAGTAGTCACACGAATAAACTTAGAAAGGTCTTCTCATATATTAAAACAGCAACATATATAAACAGTGGGGTGATAACACATCAGTTCAGAATTCACATATCTCAAAAATCTCCCCTTTACAGCGTTCATCAACGCATTATTTATAATGGGAAAATGCTGAAACTAACTAACTAACTCCTACGCTATTGACTGTGTTGCCAAAGACACGTAGATCCCTTCAGCCGAGATCTAGCGTAACTGTCATCATGTCTATTAAATCTCCGGAGTGGTAGTTGTTGGATTCAGGTTACGGGAATGATCTCCAGGTGTGCCGGTGTCTTCGTGAGATGAGGACTATGCCACGTAACGTTCACGTCCTCAAAACAGAGACGTGCCACTGCTAAACTCCTTGGTTGGCTTTGTCTTTAACCTTCGTTGACCGTGACCTTCTATGGATGATTTGGCTGATTTGAAGGGACACGTTCCATGTGTCCGTCACCTGGAGCTTGCCCATGTAGCTCATTTCTTCATAGGACACTTGTAGCATAGCTTTTAACAAAATAGCTGTGGAATCTTGTGCTGGCTGCGGAAACCTATGCTGGCTGCGAAAACTGACAAGCTTCCACAACTGCATGAACAAAAAAAACTAAACCAAACAACAGTCATAAGCATAGTCAGAAAACCATATAAAAAGTTCTTTTTAGACTATAATGCAATGATTTAACAACTGGGTGGATGAAGTAAGTGGAAAAAGAAGGCTGAGAGGGTGTATAGGAAGGTGCATGTTTGAGGCTCAACATACCCCCACTGTGAAGGTGTTGCATGTCCTCATGCGACCAAAATTGAGTTATTTCCCTCTAATCAACATGTTCTGAGGCTTCTGCAAGGACATCTAGCCCTCTTTTCTTCTTCCTTGATGCTATCATCATCCTTGGCTTTGTGACTAGACATTTGAACTTGAGGTTAATCAATGCTCTGCTTAACTTTTTGCACTTCTTCTTCAGTTTTCTGTTTTTCTTTTGCCACAATCCTAAATGAAGCATAGTGTTATCATGGACAGTCTTGTCTACCTTACTCTGCTCTTTAAGTGCTTCATTTTCCTGTATGATATGTCTATTTAGGACTTCTAACTCAAATACTTCTTGTTTCAAAGACTGAACTTGTGCATCAAGTGGCAGAGAGGTACTTGGTCCTGCAGCTGATTGTTCTAAGGATTCTAGGTAGTTATATACATCTTGCTGACTAGGATCTACCTCAGGTGTCTTTCTCGGCCTAAACTCAAAATCTGGTGGAGGAGGACTGTTGGGCAATTTATTAGGCTTAAATTGCTGCATTAAATTATCAACCAGGGAAACTCGTAAGCTTTTGATGATGCCAGCACTATATGTGCAGGAGTAGGTGACCAATTCTATGTCTAATGAAATTATTTACGGTTCAATATAATATGCAAGGGAAGAGGCTCCTAACTAAGGAGATCCTGGTTGTCCTTCCCTATAGTATCATAGAAAAACCATAAAACTAGAAACTTGAAATGCAAACAAGGGAATGAACTTTAGTTGTTGTTCAGATTCAACGAGAGAAAGAATAACTTAGTCTCTTGATTTTCCTCTCATGTACTAGTCCAAACTAAACTAAGATTCATCCATAAGCGTAAACTAAATGAAATAACTTGGAACATAAAAGCAAAAAGATGAATTCCAATTATCATATAAATCAAATAGAGAGAGAGCCTAACTTAGACTCTTGTTGTCCTCTCATATGTTGATAAGACTCTAATTGAAAACTCAT
>APFE030629397.1:76340-88495 GCA_000404065.3 Pinus taeda
TGCCAAAGAATCCGGTTTGAAGACAGCAGCAGATCATTCACAGAGTTTAAAGTGTATCAGATCAAATCAGCAGGCCTCAAGCGTGTCAAAGAGTATCAGTCGGCGGCGGAAATCATCAATGTGGCGGCAAAGTGTATCAGAGAATATCTTGAGCAGTGGCCCAAAGCAAGAGAAAATTGAATATCTTCCAGCAGATCCATAGGAGGAAAGCGAAACTACTTGAAGCTCTCAAATCATAATAATTGCACATTCAATTTGCACCAAAGCCGAACTGCAGCCCCAAAGCACATTCACTCCAGCAGCACTGCATCTGGTCCCCAAGGGCCACCTCGTCACCTGTTCCGATTCAGCTGCCCCCAGCGTAGCCAAAAAGATTTACTTGCATTTATTTCCAGCAGCATTTAGGTTTTTGAAGAGTTCTAAGCAGATCTGTCAAGATCACTTGTAATGAAGTCTTTTTGATATTTTGTCTATAAATACCACCCGAAGCGATATTGTGAAGGGTTGGTTGGTTGGTAGTAGTAGTTGTTGGTCATCTTCCTTTCCAGCAATTTCTCTGAGTAAAGACTCGCACTGTAACTGTCATATTTTTTCATAACCAAAGATTGTTGAAAGCATGGATTGTGAAACAACTTGCTGTTTTCTCTTGGCCGAGGAGTGATCACGGAATTCCTGTGTCTCTGCATGATCCAATAAGTGTTCTTCTTCCCTGTTTATTTTATGTTTTTATCATCTTTCCGCCTTGCTAAGTTGCAGGAAAAAAGAATAGCTTAAGATTTGTTTCATTACACCTTAAGTTCAATTTCTGCGTTTTTCGATGTTTTCTTCAGAAACAGTTATGAGCTAGAATTCTTAAATGCTCTGGTTTACCCTGTTTCTTTCATATATGAGTGCATGTCTTTGGAATTCTTGACTGCTCTGGGATCCCACTCATCCACTTCTCCCCTCTGTCAGCATGATGAAATGATTCTCTCTTTCCTTTCATCCCTGATGTCCATTCCGTACTTTCAGCAGACCGTGTATTGTATCCTGCGTGGCTATCCCGCTCCGTATCCCCTTGTGACCAAGAAAACGCTCGCATGCCTCAATCTGTGACTCCATGCCCAATGGTTCAAAACTTATAACACCTTACTGTGCCTCTTTATTCGAGAATCCTACCTTCCTTCCAATCACAGTCAACGTTCCCTTGAAGTCAGAAAGCTAGCCTAAAATCATCAGCTAAGTTTGAATCTAAAGGAGAGAGCCCTCTCCGATTGCAGGTGGGCTAGAACCTGCAATCAGAAGATTGGTTTGTGGTTACCTCGGCCGTATCCCTAATAGGAGCCTAGGGACAACCTGAGTGATAACACCTTTAGCTCAATCTACCTTGTGGGAAGCAACCATGAATAAGTTTAAGCAATATGATAACTAAATTGCAAGAAATTAAATTGCAGAAAGGAAATTAATCACACTACTTCAACTCTTCTGATCCTTTACCCTTCAGCTCAATCTACCTTGTGGGAAGCAATCATGAATAAGTTTAAGCAATATGATAACTAAATCACACTACAGTTAGTAATATTCTGATTTCTTGCTAATAGAGTCACTTGACTATAGAAAGAAACCATAAACTGGTGAGCAGTATGATATCTAAATAACAGAAAAATAAGTAAGCAAATCACAACTTGGAAAAGACAGTGCTGAAATTAAACTTCAGAAAATGAAAATTAGCAGGAAGGACAAGATGATCTCATATGTCAATAGTTATCAAAAAGATGAAAATTTTCTCGGGCTGCCTAAGAAAACCTGCAGAAAAGCACTGATCAGTTGACAGCTATAAGAAAATAGAGGTGAAAATATAAACAGCAGTGTGTTAAGAAACATCAAACAGTGTGTTATGTACAAGCTAATGATTATAAAAACAAAAACATAATAAAACCAAATGGAAAATTTACAAGGCTTCAGCGCGCAGGGGCCCTCTGCCACTTCAGCCAGTCAACGAGTAGTCACATGAATAAACTCATAAAAAGTCTTCTCATATATTAAAACAGCAACATATATAAACAGTGGGGTGATAACACATCAATTTAGAATTCACATATCCCAAAAAGCTCCCCTTTACAGCGTTCATTAACGCGTTATTTATAATGGCAAAATGCTGAAACTAACTAACTAGCTCCTACGCTATTGACTGTGTTGCCAAAGACACATAGATCCCTTCAGCCGAGATCTAGCGTAACTGTCATCATGTCTATTAAATCTCCGGAGTGGTAGCTGTTGGATTCAAGTTACGGGAATGATCTCCAGGTGTGCCGGTGTCTTCGTGAGCTGAGGACTGTGCCACATAACGTTCACGTGCTCAAAACAGAGACGTGCCACCGCTGAACTCCTTGGTTGGCTTTGTCTTTGACCTTCATTGACCGTGACCTTCTATGGATGATTTGGCTTATTTGAAGGGACACGTTCCATGTATCCGTCACCTGGAGCTTGCCCATGTAGCTCGTTTCTTCATAGGACACCTGTAGCAAAACTTTTAACAAAATAGCTACGGAATCCTGTGCTGGTTGCGGAAACCTGTGCCATGAACAAAAAAAACTAAACCAAACAACATTCATAAGCATAGTCAAAAAACCATATAAAAAGTTCTTTTTAGACTATAATGCAATGATTTAACAACTGGGTGGATGAAGTAAGTGGAAAGAGAAGGCTGAGAGGGTGTATAGGAAGGTGCAGGTTTGAGGCTCAACATGACCCTTGACCTATTATGCCACTCCAAGACCAAGACAACAATCCTCTTCTCTATTACTGCTAAGATCATCTTCATCATTGCTGCTAAACTGAGGTCATCATCATTGCATCACTGGTGTCATCATAGTTGCACCACTGTTGCACCTTCACTAAAATCATCCTTGTTTCTCCTTCACTGAGATCATCATTGTTGTACCTTCATTCAAGTCACCATTTTTGTACCATTATTGAGATCATAACATCAAGGTCTCTATGATAGCTACACCAAGATAGGGATCAAGACCTTGTCTTCATCATAATTGAGATCATGATCAGGACCTTTTCTTCATAAAAGAACAAGATCATGACTGCTATTTCACTGAGATCTTGACTGTGTCTAGAATGCCAAAATGTATAACTATGAGATCACAATCATGCTGAGATTGTGACTGTGTAATGCTAAGAGTGTATCTCCTTGCTTCAAGATATTTTCCTTCAATTATGCCAAAACTATTTGTGCTATAGTAGGATCTGTGAGGTCATATTCATCACTGAAGCTATGATTATGATGTTATCCTTCCACCGAAGTCAGTTCCATCGAGCTACCACCAATGAGGACATTGTTATTTTCACTGAGATCTGTGCTACTGAGAAGGAGGTCTCACAATTTCTTATTGTAATCACTACCGAGATTACAAAGGTATCCGAGATCCCCATACCCATTTTAAGTTGCAGGGATACTTGTATTCCTGTACTGCAGATTTTAGACCCATACCCATCTGAATACTTCAGAGAAGAATGTGAATTCTTCTTCCCACACCTTATGCCCATCCGAAGACACAGACAAATCTGAGTTCTATTATTATTGGGCTGACCTTGATGGGGTATTTATAGTGGTTTTTCCATGTATGCAAGTCGACTTGATAGTGTGAAATGACATGTCTATTTATTGATGCGATGTGACTGTGATTTAGCTATTTAATTCATTTTTGAGGCTGACATGATGTTCTCCTTATCGTTTTTCTTGCAAACTTCTTTGTGCTTTCTTTGTAGGATTGAGCTTGGTCTTGGAGGGATTCTCTAGGCTTGAATACATTTTACATAGGCTCATGAAGAGATTCTTCATACATGACATGACTCTTTGACATTATGACAAATCCTAAAGACATCAAGAATAAGTCTTTGACCTATGACACTTCTTGCTCATGAAAACCATGCCGCAAGGCATATAAAAAAAAAATATTCTCTTTTATTACATCATTTACATTAGTCATAATTACATGTCATTATGAAGACCAAACCTAGTTACACTTTTCTTCAACATCCTCAACTCATCTCAGGAGACCTCAAAGACCCTACTCAAGTTGAAGGACTTATACATCAAGTTCCTTTCTAGAGAAGCAAGACCAAGGACGTTGTCATCAAGATTATAAGGTGATATCCCTCTCATTGAATCAAAGTACTTACCATTGAATACATCATCAAGAAGTCATCGTTGATCATCATCAACAAGGACAATAAAAAATAGGAAGAGAAGAAGCCCATATCATCGAAGAAGTAGAGGAAGTTGAAAAGAACACCAAGAAAGAGGAAATAAGAGATCTCTACTATGACTAGGACAGTCTTCCTCACCTAAGTATTTTCAAATTCTTTTGCTTAAATCTTATGTTTTAAGGTATGGCTATCATGATTCACTAAGAAAAATGATGGGATGCATCATGGCATCATAGAAGCATTGAAAGCAAGAGATCGTGACATCATCATAGAGAAGCATGAAATATGGTTGAAATTGTAGTCCATGGCAGTCACCCATGGAAGGATATAGCTCTTGGAAACATCATTAGTGACATAGGTGGCACTTATGGAAAAGAAATAAAAGGTCATCTAGTACAAGGCTCATCATACATATGTCAAAAAGGAACATTTGTTGTATGAGGATACTCAATATCCTCTATTGGAATCTTCGTCAAAAGGTTAACCAATCAAAAGGAAGCAAGGGTTTCATCAAGAATTACAAACTTGTGGAATTCATGATATGATGATATTATCACAAAAGAGGTAAACCAAATCAAGGAATTGAAGTTCTTTCAATCAAGAAATTTGTTGGAGGAAGTCCGGATGACATAAAGGAAAATGAGATATGTATGCTTACATTCAATATTATAGAGTCATATGGTTGCAGGTAAACATGGATAAATTCTCTATCTCAAGAGCATGATCAAAAGAAAGGACATCCTCCTTTGAAAGGATACAAGAAAGCATGAGTCACACATTATCTAGATGAAATCAACATAATATATCCTCATATGAAATATGAGGTATGTATGCTTACATTTGATATTGTGTAGTCATGTGGTTGCGGGTAACCTGGATAAATGCTCTATCTCAAGAGCATGATCAAAAGAAAGGATATCCTCCTTGCAAAGGATGCAAGAAATCATGAGTCACACATTGTCTAGATGAAATCAACATAATATTTCCTCATATGAAATATGAGGTGGTTGACCATGATTAGAAGAACTTTGATTAAAAGATTCCTAGGAAGAAAATGTGTGAAGAAAGAAGGAAAGAGATCGTGGAATGTGCAACCATGAACAAGACAATAAACATCTGAGGACTAGAAGATTTTACTAGGATATCTCCATGAAATATATGAATACTCTGATGAAGTCTAAAAAATAAAGAGACCCTTGACCGTATATATCTTTTGGAGATGTGTCAATACATATGCAAGATGCTGATACAAACTAGGAGATGTCATGATGAAAGACCATCACAAAGATAATTTTGATTTAAGTGTTCATTTTTTATTTTTGAATAAATACCTGGATGGGCTTATGCAAGGTTGAGAAGGTAAGAGCTATGGATGTCTTCCACTATTGTTGATAATGTACCAAGAAGGAAGTTCCTTAGGAAACACGGCTTGAAGAAGGTAGCATGGCAAAAAGGAAGCCAATTGATGGAACACTTTTCGATGAAAGGAATAATGGTATGATTGACTCATGGATGAAAGTGATGGATAGTCTGTGCCCTACAAAGAAGTCCCAAAACATGAATACTCTTGAATAAAGAAAATAAGTTCATGAAATCATGAGGAGGAGTTCTTCAAGAAGTTGGTTGTCCCATCATCTCCACCTTAGGAGATGTTGTAGGTCCCTAATTAAGAGGGAGCATGGAAACAAGTCTCTTACTTGGTAGAAACTTGGAAGAAAAATTCCTTAGCCAAGATGGAGCTTAGGTACATTCCTTCTGTAGGAATGAGTACATTCCTTCATTGGAATAGGTATTCCCTCCCTAATTAAGAGGGAAAGATAGAAACAACATTCTTTTCTTCACTTGTGATGACAAAATGGAGGATTAGGTAAACATCTGGCATTCAATGCTCTTTGAGGATGAGTTAGGGAATCTAAGATAAGAGTAGTAGTAGAGGACCAATATTCTTTGAGGATTGGGAATCCAAGATAAGAATACTCCTAGGGGAACACACCCTAAGAAACCAGGTGGGGTATGTTCCAAGAGAGACAACGATGAGGGTGTATATACATCATGGGTCTCGCCATCATTGAGCCCATATCTTGTGGATAGATAGAGTTGTTAGTCAAGGCCTTGTTATGTGACAATGCTCATTGATATGATGCTAAACAGATGGGTTACCAATCCGACTCTTCTTATCATAATTCTTCAGATTGAGAATGTCCAAGTACCTTGTATGGATTATGTGTACCTCCCTAGTTAAGAGGGAGTGTTGAAAAATGTAACTAGGTTCAGTCTTCATAATGACATGTGTAATTGTGATTTTATGTAATTGATGTAAAGAAAAAAACAAAATTATTTTTGTAGTACTTGAATCATGGGTTTCATGATCAAGGAATTTTATTTTAGTTAAGGTTCCCATTGTGAACCTTTAGGTTTTTCCATCAAGTCATAAAATTCAAATTGAGTCAATGTCATGTATAAAGGACCCTTCTTAGGCATGTTACATATTTTTATGTCATTAAAAGAATAAAAAGGCCCTCCAAGACCAAGCCTAAGCACATCCTACAAGTTAGCTTCAAGAAGGAATAATGAAATCTCTCCAAATGACATGTCCGCCCAGGAAATTGTCAAGTTGATTTATTTACATTGGAAAACCACTATAAAAAGGAAGCTTGACCTCATTTCAAAAGCAAACAATTTGGTCAAGGTTTGAAGCGAAAAAGAAGTGTGAAAATCTCATAAGAAGTCTCTCTCTCCAAGCGAAGAAGGAACACCTAGAAGACGATTTGTTTGGGTTTGTTTTAGGGGTGATCTCCACTCATACATGCAGGGAAAAGGAGTGTCAATGGTGCAAAAAAAGGGACAAAGTCTTCCTTGCTATGCTAGAAGTTGAATCAATAAGTATACAAGGCATTTCATCAATTCGAGTTGGAGGAGAAATCAATTCAGTGCAAGCGAAGGAGATTAAGAGGTTAAATCACCATATATCTCTCACATGTGTTGCAACTAGGGTTTCCAAGGAGGTCAAAATAGGTCGCAGGTTTGAAGCAAAGAAAAAGGGAGCCTAATTTTGAAGGGTCACCAAAAAGGAGGAAGAAGCAAAGCATTGACTATTCTTGACTCAAGCAAGAAGGATCTCATCAAGGAAGTTTTTTGTCTTGGTCTTGGAGTGGCAAATAGGGCAAGGGTCTTGGTCTTGGTATTTTTCAATTGAAGTCTCTATAAAAAGAAGAATTCGTTTGGGTTTTCCTCTCAATTGGGTGAGGTTTTGGCCCTGATTGATAGCCTACATTGTGTGTCTCTTGTCTCTTTATGGTTTATGCATTGGTAACTGTTTGATGAAGAGGAACACTATAATAACATAAGTAAAATAAGATCATAATCTAAGAAGTAAAAAGCATTCACAAGCAGTTATCTATCATAGAGAAACCACCTAATTGTTATGCCCTATATTTCTTAACACTGCAACCGCGTCAGTTTTGGAATCATTGGATAAAGCACTAGTGTAACAGTGTCAGTGTTAGAGCGCTCTTTGATGGAATGACCACTCACAAAATAGTTTTATTTTTATCATTTTAAAATGAATTGTCAGACACCGACAAATATCGAAAATAAAATGCCCTCCACTAGGGGAATTATGTCCCATCAGAACTCTCTAATCCAATTGAAAATTAGAAATAAAATTTTTAGAAAATTAGAAAATTATTTTTGAATTCATGGGAATATCCAAATATTAAACATTTTTCCAAAGCTTTTATAAAAATTGCAAAAACACAATGAAATAATGCGAAATCAATGCACTTTGACTAAGTGAATGCTATAGTGCCTAATAAGGCAAAGACAAATAAAACTATATTAAGAAATATATATGAATTAATGAATCAAACTTGAATTGAAAATTATATCTACAACTTCAATAAATAACTTTGCATTAACAAAATTTAAATTATTATTATTACTAAATATATTATCATTTTTTATATTTATTCGAAATCGATTTACTAAAATAAACCTATCAGATAGTTGTCTAATAATTTAACAAATAATATGAAAATTTATAAATAATATAAAATTAGTTACAACTTAACAAATTAGCAATCAACTACATTGAATATATTATATAGGATATAGTTATATGCCACTTGTGCCCACAAATAACTTTCAAAATCACTAGAATTATTGTGATTCATTTAGACTGCTTTTATATCGTTAATAAATTGTTTAAATAACTAGAAATAATTTTATTTATAAGAAATGTTCTCTATTAATGATTTCATTAATGCTTGAATTATTAATTAGTTGATCTTAGTCCTTTATAAATCCCATCACCAATAAATTGTTTCAACAACTAAATAACATTTTGGTTATAAGAAAATGTAATTATTTATAAGAAATGTTCTCTATTAATGATTTCATTAATGCTTGAATTATTAATTAGTTGATCTTAGTCCTTTATAAATCCCGTCGCCAATAAATTGTTTCAACAACTAAATAACATTTTGGTTATAAGAAAATGTTTTTTATTCAAAATCATTAATGATTTAATTATTATTTAGTAAGTTTTTTTATGCATTTTATTTTTGGTCAAACTTATATTGGTTTGGATTTAATTAAAAAATGCAAAAATTTTATAGTTAATATTGCACATTGAAATTTATTATTTTTAAAATATAAATTAAACTATTTATTTACAACCTGATTGGTTATTACATTGAACATCTATGGCTCATTGTGTATGATTTTCTAACCTTGCAATGATAGTGAATTTCATATTGTCAATTCATAACATAATTGTGTCTTAAAAAATAAATTATTACCAATTGTAAAAATAAAAATGTTATTTCACATATAAATAAATTAGTTTATATATAAATAATTTAAATGTATAAAGTAATAATGTAATAAAAATATATTATTAAATTAGATAGAAAGATATTACTCATTTTAGCTATTACAATATTTATTTTGATTGTTTTTTCAATTAAACATTTAAAATATATTTTTAAAATATAAATAATATTATATTTTTATTTTAAAATTTGAATAATTTTTATTTTTTTTTTTTTTGATTACATTACATTTTAAAACATTAAATAAATACATGCACAACTAAAATATTAAAAATATAAAATAATTTATATTTTATTATTAAAATTTGAATAATTTTTTTTTTTTTATTTGATACACATTACATATGTTTTTAAAACATAAAATAAATACATGCACAGCTAAAATATTAAGATGGATATTATAAAAAAGAAGTTATGCAAACTATCTTCTGCAAAAGTATAGATACAATTATATTAGAGCCTAAATCCAATCCATGTTAATATAGATAGCAATGCCTATCATATATTTAATATTGACTTGGATATAAACATTCCTAGGTTAATGTAGACATTTTATTAATCCTTCAAGATTAGCATGTTTTTCTTTTGGATAGTCACCTAACATTTATCAACTTGCAAATTTGTTGAGCCATATTGACTTGCATTTTTTTCTAATAAACTACCTTTAAACAAAATTTAATTATTAATGTGAGTTTGTACATCAATTATTTTTTATTAATGTGTACAATTCTTTCCATCTAATTTAAATAAATAACCAAAACTAATAATTATATAACACGGGTTTATATTTCCTATCACTAATAATTCAATTCTTATTTAGCCAAAAACAATTATATAACACTTGTTTATATTTCCTATCACTAATAATTCCATTCTTATTCAGCAAAAAAAATTATATTCACTTTATTAATGATTCCGTTATTATTTAGCCCATACATCAATTATTTTTTTATTAATGTGTACAATTCTTTCCATCTAATTTAAATAAATAACCAAAATTAATAATTATATAACACGGATTTATATTTCCTATCACTAATAATTCAATTCTTATTTAGCCAAAAACAATTATATAACACTTGTTTATATTTCCTATCACTAATAATTCCATTCTTATTCAGCAAAAAAAATTATATTCACTTTATTAATGATTCCGTTATTATTTAGCCCATATTTATGATATTGTTTATGTTAAAACAAGGAAATAGATGTAATCAACGGTTATGTTAGTTTTCTATTATTTATCCGAACTTCCAATCGTATGTACATCGTATAATTTTTTAAAATATTTTCATAATTTAGATAAAATCTCATATATCAATATTTTGTTATTTATTATAATTATAATTTGATTTTTAAAGATTAAGTAGTATGAGTAATATTCTATAAATATTTTTAATAATTTTTGTTTCCATTTTAAGATTATTATTAAATTACCAATTATTTAATTCATTATATTAAACGAGATTTTTATGAAGTGATTTAGTAAAAGTATTTTTAATGTGAATAAGGTTGATATATATAATAATTTACAATAATCTTTATTTATTGTAAGATAATTATTTATTACACTGTAATATTAAATTTACAATTATTTAATTTAATTATATAACATTTTTAAATTAGCGAAATAAAATTGTTTAAGTTTAGAAACGTGAGTAATATTGATTATATATAACAATTTATAATAATATCTCCTTACCTTATGATAAGTATTAATTACAACTACTCAATTCAATTCAACACTATATTTGTGTTTCTTACTGAATGTGGTTTTCTAACTGTAGTTAACAAAAGTGCAATATCCCAACGGCATAACTTTTCCAACTTTCTAATTCATATATACGTCTTTCTTAATAAAATACTATTATTCTCTTGTTCTTTTTGTTAGGGAACTAGAAGTTCATTAATCTTCAATTATAATTTTGTGGTTGTCTATTATAGATACTCAAGTAACAATTAATTTGATTTTCTTTGTGTAAAATTTATGTGAAGATAGCATGTGTTATTAGTCCCTGCCTGGGACTATTAGTGTTCGATACGCAGTTGACTGGCTATTAATTGATGCGTTGACCAGAAATTTGTACCGGTTATTTACTCTTTAACCAAAGTTTACGCTAGGAAGTTTCTTTGCAAAAAATTTTTAGCCAAAGTTTTCTATTTACCCTCTTATTGCCCGCATCACTTGCCCCGAGGTTAGTTTAATGTGGGCAACTTAATTTATCCTAAGTTTCAAAATTCGCATGTGGACCTTGCATAAACGCAGCACCCTTATACTTGCCATCGTTCACTGACACGATTGTTTACAGATGTCTACATGTCTTCATTCCACCGCCCTTTATCTGTCTAGATGTCTTCATTCCACCGCCCTCTATCTTATGTGTGTGCATGCAACTGTGTGCATGCAACTCCGGTATGGTATGGTAAAAGATAGTCGTGGCCTGCCCAAAGTCTAGTCTGCAAGATTAGAATTGCAGTCTTTGGACGTGCTCAGAAGAGTCTGCAAGATTACAATTGCAGTCTTTGGATGTGCTCTGTTCTCTACACGCTTGAGTCGCTTGAGTCTGCAAGAAGGGATTGAGTCGCTTGAGTCTCCGACCTGACAAACCTGGTATGTATCAGACTATCTTTATGTATTTTGGCAAACTTCAGATACAACTAACTCCGGAGAAGTACCTTACTTGTTATTTTGTATCTTACTTGTTATTTTGTGTTATTCCGCTAGCTGCAAGGGATCTACCTGCAAAGGATCATGGAGAACCTGTTAATTTAAAGCATAAATTTAGCACCGTGGCTTCAAGGTGAAATTACCAAAACCTTAATAAAAAACGCAACGAGAAATGCATCCATTTTATTCTTTAATTTCCTCTGCTTTAAATGCATCGTTTTTTTTTCTTTAACTGTTTTTATTTACTGTAGCCATTACCTGAAAACGTTTATTTAAAAAAAAATCGACCTAAAGACGACATAATAATATGAAATTCCGGCTCGATTTCCTATAAACTTGCTTTCTGAAATTATTTTACACACCATCATTTTTCTCTCAGAATGATCATTTGTGAAAATCATTCCAATGTTACCCTCGCCTCCATTTTGTGACTCTAATCATTTTATCATTTTTGT
>APFE030629397.1:88515-103042 GCA_000404065.3 Pinus taeda
GAAAACCTAGATCTATCTAATTCAGAGATACTTACTTGTCCAAGCATGGAAGTTCCAAATTCTCCCAAAAAAACATATGGGTATGAATGAAGCACAAAGGACCATGGTCAGCTAATACATTTTCCGAGAAGTCCATGTACATGTCCCAATAACTTCATAAAAGATTTGGGAAAAACAATATTTAAAATGAAAAATTTATATAAATATTTTAAAAATTCCAAATTAAGATCCAGCTTAGCATCCCTAGCCTACTTATTTGGTAGGCGCACTGTCTCGAACATAGCATGACTTGGCTGCTGGCCTACAACACGATAGTGAATTGAATGAGTTGGAAGGGTATTGAGGATGAGATACCATTTGCTTGCAGTTGTCCTATTCTATGCACATTCTGATCTCCTCCTAGTATTTATATATTTTTTATTTTTCTTTTGGTTATTATATTTTCTAATAACATTCCAAACATTTGCTTCAAACAAAATAGTAACTCTATAAACTAATATGTGAAGAGTGTTTTTTTTTTATCAAAAACCCAAGAAAGAAGAATTCATATAAACCCTCTCTTCTTTTTTATTTTGGGTAAGTGGTAACTTCAGGTAGTAAGTATTAGACGTTTTCTTGAATAGTCGTGTATTACAATACATCTCACGTCTGCATCAAAGTCGTCATATGTCGTGAGATATTACATTAGGGAATATCGCTGCACAACTCTGTAGCACATCAACAAATGGATACAAATGGATACAGCACGCATTCGTAGCAACTAAAAACAGCACCCACATCCTCAGAAGGAACTTAGCCTTTCTCAATATATTCAAAACGTTCAATTAGAAACCACATTGCAGTGTCTGTTAGTTGCAGTACAGTGTTTGTATGCACGACCGAAAGCAGCTGTAGATAAAGCGATGTAGATCCTATTGTCATAGGTGACTGCAAGACATGTATACAATAATTGAGACATGATTTTACACATAATTTGTGGAAACCAGTAAAACATGCAGCAGCTCAGGTGTAAAACGCGCCTCTAGTGTTCCCTTCTACTTGAACTGCAATAAATCCACCAACGCCACTTCCTTTGGTACCACACAATAATGTTTACTAAGTAAAATAAAAGGACACACCACTAAGTTAAATGTAATACATAAAATATGTAATAAGGTGTTATTAGTCCCTGCCTGGGACTATTAGCGTTCGATACACAGTTGACTGGCTATTAATTGATGCGTTGACCACAAATTTGTACCGGTTGTTTACTCTTTAACCAAAGTTTACGTTAGGAAGTTTCTTTGCAAAAAAATTTTAGCCAAAGTTTTCTATTTACCCTCTTATTGCCCGCATCACTTGCCCCAAGGTTAGTTTAATGTGGGCAACTTAATTTATCCTAAGTTTCAAAATTCGCATGTGGACCTTGCATAAACGCAGCACCCTTATACTTGTCATCGTTCAATGACACGATTGTTTACAGATGTCTACATGTCTTCATTCCACTGCCCTCTATCTGTCTAGATGTCTTCATTCCACCGCCCTCTATCTTATGTGTGTGCATGCAACTCTGGTATGGTATGGTAAAAGAAAGTCGCCGGCTGCCCAGACTCTAGTCTGCAAGATTAGAATTGCAGCCTTTGGACGTGCTCAAAAGAGTTTGCAAGATTACAATTGTAGTCTTTGGATGTGCTCTGTTCTCTACACGCTTGAGTCGCTTGAGTCTGCAAGAAGGGATTGAGTCGCTTGAGTCTCCGACCTAACAGACCTGGTATGTATCAGACTATCTTTATGTATTTTGGCAAACTTCAGATACAGCTAACTCCAGAGAAGTACCTTACTTGTTATTTTGTGTTATTCCGCTAGCTGCAAGGGATCTACTTGCAGAGGATCATGGAGAACCTGTTAATTTAAAGCATAAATTTAGCACCGTGGCTTCAAGGTGAAATTACCAAACCTTAATAAAAAATGCAACGAGAAAAGCATCCATTTTGTTCTTTAATTTCCTCTGCTTTAAATGCATCGTTTTTTTTTTCTTTAACTGTTTTTATTTACTGTAGCCACTACCTGAAAACATTTATTTAAAAAAAAATCGACTTAAAGACGACATAATAATATGAAATTCCTGCTTGATTTCCTATAAACTTGCTTTCTGAAATTATTTTACACACCATCATTTTTCTCTCAGAATGATCATTTGTGAAAATCATTCCAATGTTACCCTTGCCTCCATTTTGTGACTCTAATCATTTTATCATTTTTGTTTTTCCAAGATCGAACCTAATTTGTTCTCATTGTACAGAGAGAATAAGTGCATGACATCTAGAGTCATTTTCTCAGGTATTTAATTTCACTGTAACTCTCTCCATGTTAATTTATTTACCAAATAAACTTGTTCTTTTCTTTCTATACAAATAGGTCTATTGAATATTTAATATATTCTTAACTGGTTATAGAGGTACAAGCTCGACCATAGTAGTAGCATTTGACCATAGCAGTAGCATTTCATATAAGTGTTCTCCAATTATCATGGCTCCATTTCGACTTACTTTCTCATTCACCAAGTCAGAGAGCCGCCAATTCTTTGTTTTTTCTTGTGTACGGAAAAGGTTTCAGTATAAAATCCAGAATACCTGTCTTTGGAATTGTTTTCTTTTAATGTTTTCTCTACTGACTTATGAGGTGTATAGTTCCTTTGGAACTGAATTAATTTTAACATGCTATAAACCTTGTTATATACAAGGTATTAAATTTTAAAGAAAATAGAATCATGAGATTATGTTTTTTCTTGTTTAATCTTTTGAGGTTAAATTACCTCTTACCATATTCATACTTCATATAATGGAATTACAAAGTTTACAATAAAATGTGTGTATCTGTTTTTGAATAAATATTACAATGATATTTTTACACATAAATGTTCCTGTGTTTTCATGTCATGAATTGTTTCCTCTATTAATTATTCTATCTATAATAATGAATTGAGACTTCAATTTTGTTAGTATTATCAAAATGCTTTTTTTTTTATCTTTATTCTCCTTTCAAAGAAGAATGTTTTTCCAACACCTATATTTTCCTTTGACTGTATTTATATATAAAGAATATATATATTCATTATCGAATTATATGTTCCTGGCTTTCTTCCTTCGCCGCCTCCACACGTCTTATTTCTTATCCTCGCTGCCTTTTTGCCTCTTTAGTCTGCTTGCCGTTATACCCAATTCTTATCAAATTTGTAACTGACAAGAAAATATTTACGGTAGAAAAGGTTGTTTTCTACATCTGTGTATAGTAAATTGTAACAAGGAAAACATTTTTCAAATCATTAATTTCTTATCCTCGCTGCCTGCTTGCCTCTTTAATCCGCTTCCCGTTATACCCAATTCTTATCAAATTTGTAACTGACAAGAAAATATTTACGGTAGAAAAGGTTGTTTTCTACATCTGTGTATAGTAAATTGTAACAAAGAAAACATTTTTCAAATCATTAATTAAATGCAGATTGTATTAGGAGGTTTTTCAATCACATACCTAAACTGCAAGCAAAGGAAGAGACTGGCCGTCTTCACGAATAGAATGGTTCATAGGAAGCAGCGGTTCCTGAATATAGCGAGGACTTTTGTGAAGGAGAATCTGGTCAAGGGTGGCGTCTGCAACGACCTCTGTAAATTAGGCACCTTCGTCATTGCCTTCCATATTTAGAAAATCATCGGGAGAGTCGACCAATCTACCATTGAAAGGGTAGAAATGAAGGAGCACCTTTTCCAGGCTCATGGATGAATTCGTTCGAAAGCAGTGGTGTACCACAACTCTCCATACAAATCCGTCGTTCTTCGACTTGAATCTGCTCTGCGCAGAAATGTCCAAATCAGATATATACGATGCGGTGTGCAGTTTTGAGTAAGAGATTAATGGAAGTTTTCAGCGACTTGAATTGTTCCCAGCATCCATTTCTCTGAGATTATGAAAGGATGTACAAGTGAAAAACAAATTATATCATATTATAGGAGTTACACGCCCGATGGGGAATGAACGACTATCGGAAGGAAGCTAGAAAACAGAGGAGGTAGTCGTCTAATCCTCTAGCTAGACCGGTTTCAATTACTAAACTGTAGGAGAGACAGTCAGAGAACTCGATGCACCACTCCTAATCGATGCCCCGAGAACAAAAAGGTAGGACAACCAGCCATGAGAAACATATCAAACTCAAGAAAGTCCCCGAACATAAAACTCAGGAATCATGGGGAGATTTTACGATCAGAGAAGTTGTGGGATCAACACAGCAGTTGTATTGAAAAAGCCAACACAGCAGTTGTATTGAAAAAACGCCAGGTAGAGGATCATAGAAGCTGTGGGATCGACATAGCAGTTGTTGTATTGAGAAAACGTCAGGTGGAGTTCACAGGTGGTGCATGCATGCCAGCATGCTACTCAAAAGTTTTTTACTCTTTTACCTTTTTAATATTTTATTTCAATTATATATTTAATATTTATTTTATTTCAATTATTTAGAAATTTAATATTTGTTTAATAAATAGTAAATATTAAAGATTCGCCGCAACTTGAATTTATTTTAGATTTAATATTTTATTTAAAATAAATATGTAAATATATTAAAGCTTTTAATAACGACTTGAATTTGGATTTTCTGAATTGAATCTTTGGATTGACTGGAATATACTGCTTCTAAAGAAGCAGTGATGCATTTAATTTCTTCAGCATAGATAAGATTATGGAATTGGGTTAGTTACAGCGCTGCATCATAGATATGATTAATAATTGGGTTAGTATTAATGGAATTGGGTTCGTTACAGCGCTGCATCATAGATATGATTAATAATTGGGTTAGTTATAACGCTGCATCATTGTTATCATCCTTCATTGACCAAAACATAAAAATATTTAATTATCCAAATCATTTTTAAATTTATTTAAAAACATAACTTTATCAATAAATATAAACTATTAATATTGACCATTTCGCCATGCTTCAGTGAATCTTAAAAACTACCACTCATGAACAAACTAAACATAAGGTCTAACGAATTCGAATAAGTTTGAAGTATCATTAAATCATCAACATAAGTTCGAACAAACTTACTTCTATGACGAGGAGGTTGTATTTGTCACTTTGGAGGGGGCTCTGTGCATCAATAGTCATCGGTGTTGAGAATAATAACAGTGTGGGATAAACAGCATCCAGTGTTAATCCTGCTTTGTATGGTCTTAAATTTAGTTATTTAAAATTATTTTGAAAGTTAATCTTTCACCTATGTAATAAGAAGGCTCCTTTTGAGTTTGTTTTTAAAAGCAGGCAATTATTTTAATTCTTAAAAGAAGATTACAGTATTTTTTTTTATATTGTTTTTTTGGGTTCATTTGAGAATAAATTAGGAAGAAGAGATTGGAGTGGAGATTTATATGCTATTAAGAAATAATTGCAATTGCATTGCACAGAGATCTTTATTTCCCAAGTGTCAAGGAAAATGAATTTTTTCGATGGAAAAGGATTCTCTAGTCCAGGAAAAAGGAGTGGAAAAGGGTTTTCTATTCCGGAAAGCAGATGTGTATTTTGTGTATTTGATGGCACCCATCCAAAGCCAAGCTCTCCCATTGTTAACAAAACTGGAGTTAAAAAAAAAATAGAAGAATGAAGGTAATGCAACATTGGTTTGTGTTCGGTACTACTTTTTTATACCACTTTTGTTTGCTTTGGACTTTAATTTTTTTTCGCAAATATATCAAACTCGTTTTTGAGAATATCTTATAAGCTTAAAAGGATCAATTATAGATTAAAATTAAAAGTTAAATATTAATATCACCCTTTGAAAAATTACGTGTTTACCTTAGACGTGTAATTGTGCACTTAGTTAATTAGAAAATCGTCTTTGAGAACATCTTAAGAGTTCAGAAGCATCAATTATACGTAAAAACTAAAGGTTAAGTGTCGATATCACTATTTGAAAAACTAAATGTTTATCATAATTTTATGAAATGTGTGATTATGCACATAGTTCTTTAAAAGGAATTGAGATATTAAAAAGAGAAAGGTGTGCATAAATATTAATTTATGCTTATGAAGTTAGGATTTCCTGCAATATTAACGCGATAGCATATTGTTTCAGCGATTACAGTATAATCTACAGTTAGTGTCTATCAACTGCGTTACAGAAGGGGCCATTTATAATATCAATCTTGGAGGTTTATTGCTTATAAAAGCAAACCTGCGAATGCTAGTAAAATAGATCATCCATATCTTGTTGTTCTTGCATATCTGATATTCCATATTTTAAATTATCACAATCCATAACAGAGATCTGCATTAGGCTTGTGATAGTTATTATAAAAAGAAGGGACAAGGGATCTGCAAAGGCCTTTCGATAAGCAAGAACGATAACTTTAGTACCCTTTGAGAAGGATGGTGCAAACATCAAGCAAGGTGACCAAAATGAAGTGTTTTTTCAAGAAGTGGCAGAACTTAGTACCCTTTAAGAAGGATGGTGCAGACATCAAGCAAGGTGACCAAAATGAAGTGTATTTTCAAGAAGTGGCAGAGCTTCGGCAGCAGGACAAAACGTTCATATAGCAACCTCACTAGGAACCTTTCATTCAATGATCCATCGGATCGTGTTGCAGGACAACACCTTCCATCAATTTTGAGATTGTATCCTACACCGATATGCTAGTCAAAATAATTTTTCTGTAAGCTTGTAAGAGAATTGTATTGGCTCAATTTCATGCCCAATCCTCAATACAGGCACCATGAACGATCCTTTCAAGGTTGCAAAATCACCGGAGAGCCACAGGGAGATGAAGAGGGATGGATGTAGCCATCTCGAAACAACTCTTCTGATTGTCTTTGTATTTCTACATGCTACAAGACATTGTACATCTTTTGATTGTCTTTGTATTTCTGCATGCTACAAGACAAGTTGCACAAAGTGTTTGTATACCCCGGCAGGGACTACAGCCACAGCAGTGGCTCCCTTGTTATATAGGTGTTTCACTTTTTTTAATAGAGTAAGTCCAAAAGTTAATTCTCATTCTAGTGTGCCCTTTAGGGTTTTCAATTGCATGGAATAATATATAGAGAGGTTAAGGAGTAGGCTCCCCACCATCATAGAGTCTCAATTCTTGCTAAGTCATAAAATCTTGCCATATATATCTTATGAGTTGTTGATATAATCTTGGTGTTGTAGTACTAGCCACTAGGTTTGATCTTTGGCCTCACCCAAATTACTCCAATGAATTACAGATTCACCATGGTTATGTGTGTGTGTGCGTGCGCGTGCACGCAAAATGAAACCAAAGAACTCTAATATGCATCAAGTTGGTTATGTGTGTGCGCACGCGTGCGCAAAATGAAACCAAAGAACTCTAATATGCATCAAGTTGAGATTGGTAATGAAGATTGCTACTAAATATGAATGAAACTATATTTCTGATACACCACTTAACTAAATCTAATACATATCTTATGGGTTTGATGCAATAACTTCGAAATAAGAATGATACATCTTTGTACAAAATCGTGATCATAGTGGATTCAACTGTTTGCATCTTATTATAGTCTCAATTTAACCCTCAACTATTGTGAAGTTAATAATATATGATGTTATTGTGCTAGTTGAGATCCAATTTTATATTTGTTTCATTTTTATATGCCATCAACAATCAAATAGGTTAATGGAATTATTAATTATCCCTTGTACTTCTATTACATTTATTTACATATAATTATGATTCTGAGTTTATATAATTCTACTTGTATATATTTGATTTGGGGTTTTTTATTTGTAAATAGTTATTCATTATTAATGAGTTGATTGAAATAAACTCTTTCGTTTGGAATTGTAACACAACCATCTCTAATCTCTAACTTAAGATACTTCTTAGTGATAATTTCCTCTAACTCCAACTTATATGAAACCATCAGGATCTACTTGACATCATGTGTTGATAAATAGATATACACTTTCTCATTATTTTCTTGGGTTCGTTTCTTTACCATTCACTTAAAATTCATTAACTTTTATTCATTCAAGTTGTACTTTTCATCTCCATCTAATTCATTCTTTATATCCAAATAGCACATGTTATAATAGAGAATAACTAATGGTTTAAATATGTCATTTAGCAGACAACAAGGACAATATATAATAGTCACTCCTATGCATAAATTCATAATCCTTTATATTTTGTGTTCTTCATATTTCAATTCCCTTACCAACTAATTTCAATTGTTACGGGTTTGGTTAAAGTCAAGTTTATTTATTTATTTCACATGCACAATTACTTGCTAAGCCATAAAATCTAGGTTTAAAATCTAATCTATATCATAAAAAAGAACATTTTCTAATTTTTGTAATCATTTGTAATATATTTAAAAAACAAATTATTAGTACATTATATCGATACTTAAATCATAAATATAGTTGACATTATTTCATAAAACATTGCAGAAACAATGTACTAAATAATATATTTCTTTACAACCAAATAAAATATATTTATAATATTTTAACACAATGGAACACTTCTGAAAATTTGTCATCTATTTAGAGAATATCATCAGTACTTTATAGAGGTACATTTATTATAAATATTGTTAGCATTGCTTCATAAAACATTGCAAAAAATATAACAATGTACGAAATAATATATCTCCTTATAATCAAACAAAATATATTTATAGTCTTTTAATACAATCATTTATATATATATATCAATTACAGATACTACAATGCTATTGTTTATTATTTAAATTGTATGTAATTAAAATAATATTTCCATAAGATTATAAATTTCATGAGCAAGGAAATTTATGGATTATAACTTAATTAATTCATAATAATAATAAAAGTATTTCTACAAAACAAATTAAACAATACTTAAACAGAAATTAATAGAGAAACGTTTTAGTTTATTCACTTAACGATTCAAAATTTCTCACTTCAGTGTATCCTTGACCAATACTGATTGTAGTCAAGTTGATTTGAATGTGAATATTATTTTATGTGGTTGTAGCTCCGATTACTGAAGTCTCTGTATCTGCAAATACTCTTCACATAACTGATGTGAACATTTCTGACTCATTAGTGGACCTCTATGTCTATTCCATGGGTACTCTTCTTCCCCACGGAACCCTGACCTATAATGGGGTTATTGGAAGGAAGGATACTCTAACAGGGGAGAATCTTATAGGTTCCACACACCAAACTCACAACAATTCTCAACATTCACGCAATATGTAATTCAATATTAGGAAATCCATCCAACAATAGGATGCATAAAAAAGTAAGTCTCTCATAACATTGTCTTCTTTTATAGAAATTTGTCAGTATCGCCACGTATCTTCTCATGTAGAGTTATCAATTTATTAGTTTCCAATATTCTTATTATTCATTTTCCCATGTGTCATAATTTTAACAAGAATCTCGTGAAATTCCATTTCTTATTTTCTTTAAAAGGCTAATTTTCCCCACCCAAAACATGTTTATTATGTCTTCTCTTATTTGTCCCTTGATCCCAATTTACATTCCCCTATTTTGGTGCTCGTGTTCTTCAATTAGAGTTAACTATTAAGTATCATTTAGGTCTTTAACGTCCTGTATTTTTTCTCAATTTCAAATTTTATTTAAAGATCCTAACTCTAGGCTCCTTGCACATAGATGACTCTCAAAAATATCATTTTCTTAATTTTTAATTTGATTCTCTTTAATTTAAGCACATCCCCCCCTTTTTATTAGTATTGTTCAACATTTTATTTCTACTATTTATGATTTAGAGTATTCCCCCACATGTTTTAAGATAGCTATAATATTCATATAGAGTCATTTTACTTCTAAAGTTTGATGATAATTAATTGAGATCCTATAAGTTTGATAATATGAAAAATTTTGGTGTATATTTGTGTATGTTTTAGAGCCCTCATGGAAACACGTTACAAAGGCTCCTCAATCTATACACTCTTATTATCACCCTAGTTCAAGTAAAAAATAAAGCAAGCTTTGTTTCCCAAAGTATTTTAAAAGCTTGGGAGCCTTCATCAAGCCCAAACTTAGTTAGAAGGTCAATCACTCAAATATGGACATCCTTCAATGACCAATCACTTTGGCAATGTCAGTGTTTTTGCATGAGGAAGGTTTTCCCATATAATACATGTTTTATGCCCTTTGATTCTGTTGTGGCCACCAACAACCCCCCTCCTTATTTAGAATAAAATAAGGGGGGACCCTTAGTTATTAAAATCCGAAGAATTTAAAGTAGCATTTAAATTTCTTTTTCGCAAATAAAGTTACCATCATAAGCTCAGGAGCCCACCTTGGAAACTCTTAGAATCTAAGTTTATGATAAGGTAAAAATTACCCGACCAAGGGAAATCACACTGCAAGAAAATAGCGGGATTCCACCTCACAAACACAATCCCAATATTCACGAGATAACGATAACGACCAAATATTGCATCGCATTCAGCATAACTTACTTAAAACACTTCAAGAAATCTGCCAATGTGCGATGTCGCCGATCACAACATCGCATCTCGCAAGGAACAGGTTAACAAAAAAAAAATCATACATAATATTCATGCGATTTGCGATATTGCGATATTGCGACATTATGATTCTGCAATTTTGCGATCTCGCGATTTGCGATATTGTGATATTGCGGTTCTGTGATTTCGCAATCTATGATATTGCAACATTATGATTCTGCGATTTCATGATCTGCGATGTTGCAGTAGCAAATCGCAAAATCGCTCCATCGCAAATCTTTCGGGCTCGTTATTCAAGAAAAGTAGTTTCCCTAAGCTGACACATGGTTATGCGCTTTAAATGCTAATAAAAAGAGCTAGCTGTCAATTATTAATAGAATATGGGTGCGTGATCTTCAAAGAACATTTCACGTAAGGTGGTATATTTGGTATGTCTGTGGTATTTAAAACTTTCCCATCACCCTTCCTTGTCATTCAATTTCACCTCACTTGTGAATTGCAGGCACGGAGAGCAGAGGACTATACAACACAATATGCAGGCTGAAATGGGAAAGAAAAGCAAAGCCCTGAGCTCTGAAGAAGAGAAAATGGCACCTTTGTATATAGACACGACTTGCAACAGAGACGCGGGAATAGCTACATGGGAAGGAATGTATAACATGCTCGAAGAGGAGAATCTCAGAGTAATGGAGGTTACAGCTGTCGCAGGCTCACAAAGCTCTTCTGAAGCATCCCTCGCGGAGCTAGCTTGCTCATTCTTACATCGGATAGCAGCAAGGCCAAGAATCCTCCCATACACGGACATGGTCAAATGGATATTGGATAACGCAGAAATAAAAAATAGACAGTTCAAGGTTCATGGTCAAGGACTCATTGGTTCATTCGTCGCACAGGATTTAAAGCTTATGTATCATCTACCAGAACCACAAGTAATCTACAACAGACACTTTACAGAGTATTGTGTAAAATAAAATCCAGACCTGGTAGAAACTACCAAACATTGGTCTAGGAGAGATGAGTCGCTCAAGAAAGACAAACACGCTATGTACAGTACTGTGCCCTTAACTCTCCATATTGTTTTGCTGCTGCCATGCTCTGTAGAATATTTGGAATGCCAGATATTAACAAATTCTCATGGGAGTCGCTTCCATTATTGGATGCCGCCACAAATGCCACCATTGTAGATTGGGCCAGATTTTTGTCTGATAACTGGGCCACAGCCATTGGCAATTATCGGTCTAAAAGAGCTACCACTCGGAGGATTTATCCTCCTTTCTACCTTTCTGCGTATATAATGGACGCAATATGTTATATTTCTAAGTTTCCTATTATGGGTTGGAAGTGGATGATACCAGACCCTCTACCCATTCATGTATATCACAAAGAGTTATGGGACTCTCAGTTCGTCCCATATTTTTACCAAATTTGTCATGGAGTTATGTTGCCCTTGTATAGAATTTTGTATGATAAATACCCTCCGAGATGCTCGCCTGAAGCACAAGTAGACATCCTCACTGTCGCAAGATGGTTCGGGGAAGAAATGTTTACTTATGTCAAGGTTTTTGGAAGTTTTGTACCCCCTCATGTCCTGCCTATATATATCCCTGATAAACTCCTAGCCTGAGAGATCGCCTACCAAACCTGTGGAGAAGGAGGCCTAACTAAAGAATTAAAAGGCAAAAAGAAGGCTATATGGCCACAGTTTCCTATAGCCTATGGGGCCTTCTCGCTATTCGATGTAGGTCACGCATTTGCAGAAGTAAAGAATATCACGTTCTTACAGCTCTTCAAATTCACTGCAAGGCCATTTGACCCTTATGAGGTCGCCCACAATTTTACAACAACAGTCAAGATAAAGGTATTCTCTGGAGAAAAAGATTTATTTGATGATTTATTTCAGCAGAAAAACACATTGGAAGAAATTATGCACACAGCCCAACTGCAGCTACCCCCAGAAGAATTTCAAAGGTTCAAAACATACAGGGAAAAAAGGTTGGCCAGTATTCCTTTGGAAAAGTTATGCCTAAAACCCCCAAGAAAGCCAACTCCAAGTGTCAGCCTCAGTGGAAGTTCAAGTACCAACGGATCTAAGTCTAAATCTGAAAAATAAGTGTCTGAACATTCTAAAATATCCAGAAATGAACTAAATAAGAACGAAGGGTCAGTGAATGATACTGCCCAGTCAAAAGAGCTTCTACATCAGCAGGTTATTGCCTCCCCGCAAAGAAATCCTCCCCCTCTAGTCATCCAAGCACCACCAGTCACAGCTGAATTAGATAAAGAATGGGAAACCTTCAATGACTTGATCAATCTTGAAGGACAGACCATGAAAACAAATGTCAATGATGTACAGATAATAAAAGAAGTAGTCATGGGAACAGTTAGCGAAGCCTCGGATGTGGAGCATATTCCTATTTCTCCATCCTCTGAGCTTGTACTAAAAGTAGAATAAATCTCGCCCCTAGATGTATTTTATAGCCCACAGCATAAAGCAGTAGTAAGAAAGCAGAGAAAGAAAAGGAAACTAGAAAGCACTCTCTCTCAAAACACAGAACAATTGGACGTCTTGTGGAAAGATCCCACAAGAAATCCCACGGAAAATCTCACCAAACTATCTCAAATCACAGGAGCATACGCCTCTGCTACAATCGACAAAGCATTTGAGGTACAGCAATTGCTAAAAGAAAGGGAAGAGCAGATAAAAGTACTGCAACAACAATTGCAACAGGCCCATGCCAATAACGAAGCACAACAACAGCTTGAAAAGTTGCAACAGGACTTCCAGCAGATGCAGTTAAGCTATCAGAAAAGTTTGGATGAGAAAGGAAAACAGTTACAGCATTTGAGAGAGATGCACAAGGACAACCCGAAGCTCAAAGAGTTCATCACAGAGTCCATTTCCCTGAATGAGCAATTCCTACAGTAACAAGAAGCATTGGGCCAAAAGATATCACAGTGGAGTCATTATTGCGAAATTAGTGATAAAACCACTAATCAAGTAGTAGACTTGCGGAGCAACTACAATCTTATTGACAAACGAGTGACTGAATATTTGGTATGGGAAGAGATAGAGGAGGGTACAAGAGCAGGTGCACCAAGGATTAATGAAAATCACAAGGAAATGCTCTTTAACAAATGGGACGAGAAAATCAGGGGAGCAGAGCAAGCAACAGAAGGAGTAGCCACGACGGCAAGCAGACTTATTGACTGTGTAAATGAGAATTTACACAGGCAAAATTTGATCGCACAGACCACCCCGGGGTACTTACCAAATGCTCAACAGCTAGAAGCAGATTGGAAACAGAGAGCTCAAGAAAAGGCTAAATTAATCCAAAGGCTAAGTAAGTTAAATTGGGATTGTTGCTGGACATACTTGGTAAAGCCACATAGCCAATGGATGGTTGTTAAGTGCATTATAAATGCAACCGAAAAGATGGCGCCAGCTCTCATAGATTCTGTTTTCTCAGCCCAGTTGAAAGCGGAAGTTAGCCACCCAAATCTCCTCAAACAGATGCTACGTACATGTGATTTCAGAGATCAAGCACAGAAATAGTTTAAGTTTAGTTTTAATTTCGTTTTATTTTCCTAAAAAAAGGATAGTCATTTAAACCGCATACTTTATTTTTGTAATAATTTATTTTTAGAATTAGTCAGTAGTATTTAAACCCTTCTCATGCATTTAGAGAAGGGTCCAGAAATTTATCAAAAACTTGTCCTCAGAACATGCACTTTTGCACCCTCAGAGGAGGTTTTGGTGAATGAATGGAACAGGTTTTATTTGATATTTGCATTTGATATATGCTACTGATGTTGCACTTCTGTACTCTTAGTAGATGTTAAATCAAGGAGAGATAAATCAATCATCGCTTGAAGCTCATAAGTAGGACTAGTTATAAATGGTACTTTTATCTCTTAACCATTTCTGCTTATGCGTTAAAGTGATATTCAGTTTTCAGTTGTTTATATATTACAGCATGGATGTCTGAGTTATCATTTAGCACTTTTGTACGGTGATAACTATTTGTTTATGTTTAGTGTATGAATAGCTCATTT
>APFE030629403.1:7971-29845 GCA_000404065.3 Pinus taeda
TTGCTATAGGTGTTCGTATAGGAGGACTCTACAAATTGGATGTGAAGAGTACACCATAGCAAGCATTGTGTCGTTGAATAAGACTGCTGAAAACGTGTGGCATCAACGACTTGGGCACATCAATTTCAATGATCTTCTACTGCTGCAGAACAATGGTATGGTGAATAGTCTTTCTATTTTGAAAAACCTGCATATTGATTGTGAGGAATTTTCATTCGGAAAACAACATAGAGATGAATATCCCGCTGTTAAAGATAGGAAATAGAGGGATATACTCAAACTTCTACACATTGATTTATGTGGGCCTATGCAGACAAGATCGTTAGATGGGGCCTACTATTTTTTTATTTTTGTTGATGGATGTACAAGATTCACATTGGTGTATTTTCTTAGATAGAAGAGTCACACCTTTGAGTATTTCAAGTAGTTCAAGAGCATGATTGAAAAGTAGATAGGAAAGTTCATAAGGATTCTTTGATCAGAACAAGGTGGAGAATTCAAGAAAGGGGATTTTATCAAATACTGCAAATAGCATGGAATACAGCAGTAGTTTACAGCATCTTACACTCCTCAGCAGAATGGAGTATCTGAGAGGAAAAATAGAACACTAGTGGAGAGTGCTTATAGTATGCTGAAAGGTAAGAGTATAACTAATGGTTTTTGGGCAAAAGTTGTCAATACTACAATATATTTGAAGAATATGAGTCCCACTAAGCCTTGATTATAAAACTCATTTTGAAGCGTTGTTTGGCTTTAAGCCTATAGTAAGTCACCTTAGAGTATTTGGTTGTAAAGCGTTTGCTCATATTCCCAAAGAAGACAGGAAGAAGTTAGATTCAAAGGCCATTAAATGTACTTTCAATTGATACTGCAGTGAGTATAAGGCTTATAATTTGTTTAATCCTTCTACTCACAAGGTGTTTGTTAGTAGAGACATAGTATTCCATGAACAGGTTGATGATGGAAATCATGTGCAAGATAATGAAGAATGGCATGTACCCTTACTTTTAGATGAGGATGTTGAAATAGGGATCAGTCAACAACAAAAACAACAACAACAACAACAAGATAAAGAGGAGAAAAATGAATTTAGTCCACAAAGAGGAGAATAGAGCAGAATAGAAGACACCCCACCACTCAGGAGATCTAGTTGGCAAAAATAGTTACTAGCTCGATATAGGGATTGTGCTCTCATGGCTGGTATGTTAAAGATTGCAGAACCTTCTAATTTTCATGAAGCTAGTAAGAGTTGTGAATGGAAGGAAGCAATGAAGGACGAAAATGAATATATTATTAAGAATAATACTTGTGATCTAGTAAAGCTTCCTCATGGTAAACAACCCATAGGTTGCAGATGGTTATTTAAGTTGAAATTTAAAGCAGATGGATCTATTGATAAGTATAAAGCAAGGTTGGTTGCAAAGGGGTATTCCCAGAAAGAAGGTAATGACTTTGAGGAAACATTTTCCCCTATAGAAAAATTAAATACTATCAGATTGATTATTGCTTTAGCTACTAAGCATCATTGGAAAATACATCAATTAGATGTTAAATATACTTTCTTAAATGGTGATTTAAAAGAAGAAGTATACTTAAAGCGGCCTAAGGTGTTTGTTAAGAAGGGAGAAGAGCATTTAGTTTGTAGATTAAAGGAAGCTTTATATGGTTTAAAACAGGGTCCTAGATCCTGGTACAACAAAATTGATTCATTTTTTCTCATGCATGGTTATAAACAGAGCAAAAATGATCCTAATTTGTATATTGTGTTTAATGATGAGGGGCAGATAGTGTTTATTTCTTTATATGTAGGTCATATGATCACTACTGGAAGTGTATACAATCTCATTTAAGAAATCAAGTATCAGTTATCATAGAAATTTGAGATGAAGGACCTTGGAGAATTGCATTACTGCTTGGGTCTAGAACTTTGCAGAGATTCAGGTCAAACTTTCTTGTCCCAGGGTAAGTATGCTAAGAGTTTGTTGACTAAATTTAAAATGGATGAGTGTAAGGCTGCATTTGTACCTTTACATCATAATGACAAAATTAAGGTGAATGATGGTTCGGAAAAGGCGAATGCAACATTGTACAGACAGTTGGTTGGTAGTCTTATCTATTTGACTACAACAAGGCCTGATCTAGCTTATGCAGTTAGTGTTTTGAGACAGTTCATGACCCAACCTCATGAGAATCATTGTCTTGCAGTGAAAGGAGTACTGAGGTATCTGCAAGGAACTCCATACTTTGTTATTTTGTATTCTGATTCATTTGATGTTAGCTTGACAGGTTATACAGACTCTGATTAGGCGAGAAATTTAGATAATAAAAGATCAATTACAGGTTACGCATTTAGCATTGGATTCGGGGTCACGTGCACACCACAAATTGCTCGACGATTTTCTCCTCACTAACTCACAGACTTACATCCTCTCTCTCTCTCAACTGTAAAAATGAATTTTACATTCATATTTATCTAAGCTTACAACTTTGACTCATTAAATCATGACAGATCAAAACACTAATACACAATATGAGTGATTTTACATAATAAATGATTTTCTAAACTTGCAGGTGTTGTGGAGTGTAGATACCTGTCACGGAGTGAATGTTTTCCCATACGTATTTACCAAACTTCATTAAGTGCTTTAACTCTCTGATGTGTTGCGGAATGGTTAGTATTGTACTTCTTCTCAGAACTTCGGTCCTTCTGCTTGCAAACAAAATCGCAACCTGCAAAAGTTAACTAGGCAAGTATGGTGGTTGTCAGTGTGTTTAAAGTGGTGGTTGGGATTAATAGTTACAACACTCCCCCTTAATCACAACTACCACCATTGATAATTCCGAAACAAACTCTGAGATTAAAAAAAAAAAATCATGTGCCAATGGCTTTGTGAAAATATCAACAAATTGCTCGTGTGACCTGCAGGGATGCAACAAAATCTCATAATTGTCAATCAAATCTCTAATAAAGTGATATTTAGCATCAATATTCTTGGTCCTCATGTGAAAAACAAAATTCTTTGACAATGCAATTGTGGAGGCACTGTCGCAGAAAATAGTTGTCATTCCCTCTTGGTCATGGTGAAGATCCATCAACATCCTTCTCATCCAAACTGGTTGATACGTTGATGCTATTGTGGTGACATATTCAGCTTCTGTTGTTGACAGTGACATTATTGGCTGCTTCTTGGAGGCCCATGAAATGGCTCCAGAACCCAAGTGAATAACATACCTTGACATGCTCTTTCTATCATCAACACTTCCTATCGAATCACTGTCAGTGTAACCAACCAGCCTGAAATGATCTGTTGTGGTGTGCAAAATACCATATTGTTTTACCCCCATTGACATACCTTTGAATCCTTTTCATTTCTTGCTAATGCATCTCTGTGGATGTCTCCATGAACCTTGACACCAAACTCACTGCATACATTATGTCTGGCCTAGTGGTGGTCAAATACATCAAGCTACCTATCATACTTTTGTCTAATGTCGGATTGACATTGCTGCTATAATATTCTTTGCTCAACTTCATCCCCATGACAGTTGGATTTGGTGTGGGCTTGTTGTTCTGCATATTAAACCTCTCCAAAATGTAAACTACATACTTTTCTTGAGAAATAAAACTTCCATTTTCTATTTGCTTCAATTCTATTCCCAAAAATATCTTAACAACCCCAAGTTTGTCATTTCAAATTCACTTTTCATGACATCTTTGAAATCAACGATGAGGAAATCATCATTGTGGGTAAAAATAAAATCATTTACATATAAGACAATAATAAGAATCTTACCATCACTCTCTTGGATGTAGAGAGTAGGCTCACCGTCACATTTGTTGAAACCATTGTCCAACAAGTAAGTGTCTATTTTGTTGTACCATACATGCGGTGTTTGCTTCAACCCATAAAGAGATTTCCTCAACCTATACAACTTGTCTTCTTTTCCTTCAACCTCATAACCGGGTGGTTGCACAACATAAACTTCCTCTTTCAACACTCCATTCAAGAACACTGATTTTACATCCATTTGACACACTTTCCATTTATGTTGCGCAACAATCACCACAATTGTATGCATTGTCTCCATCCATGTGACTGGCGAAATTGTATCTGCATAATCTCTTCCATGTTGCCGCTTGTATACTTTGAAAACTAGCCTTGATTTATACCTTTCAATATTCTCCTCAATGTTTCTCTTGGTCTTATAGACCCACTTCACTCCAATGTCTTATTTTCCTTGCAGAAGGTTCACTCTATCCCATGTGTCATTCTTTTCTATTGCTTCTATTTCTTCCTCCATTGAAACAACCCATTTTTCTTCTTTGACAACATCTTCAAAATGGATTGGGTCATCTACATGAAAAAATAATGCAAATAAGGAATTTAGACCAGTGCTACCATCAACTTCATCTTACTCATAAATCTCATTTAAATTTATAAATTTTGGTCTTTGTTTGCTTGCTGAAGATGGGCTTGACATGTCACTTGGTGTTGCGCTTTGAGGCATGCTTGGAGAAGGACTTTCTTGACTGCATCACAATGTCCTATTATTTGTTGATGGTGTTACTTGCTATCTTTTTTGTTGTGCTTGAATAGGAGGAGAGGGAGTCACTATTGAGGAATTACTTGCTGCTACGAATTCCTCTTTGTCCTCATGTGGTATATATGCTTTGACATTCATTGTCTTCTCTAAACTTCCATCCCATGCTTCCTCTTCTATGAGCTACACATTCTGTTGATTATGACCTTCTTGGTTGATGGATTGTAGATCTTATATGCCTTGGATTTATCACTGTATCCAACAAATATGCATTTCTCCCCCTTATTGTCCAACTTTTTCTTCAACACATCTGGGACATGTTCATAAGCCACACATCCAAAGACTCTCATGTGAGTGACACTATGATTTCTTCCACTCCATGCCTCTTCAGGAACCACATCCATGACACTTTTGGTTGGAAACCTATTAATGATATACGTTGCACAAGCGACAACTTCAACCCAATAATCATTTGGCAAATGATTTTCCTTCAACATACTCCTTTATGTTTCCATAATGGTCCTATTCTTCCTTTCCGCAACACCAATTTGCTAAGGTGTATACCTTGCCATAAATTTCTTGTGAATTCCATGCTCCTTGCAAAAACATAGGAAATCATTTGAGATGTATTTTACACTTCTGTTAGTCCTAAGGACTTTGATGTAGTGTCAACTTTGTTTCTCAATAAGAGCCTTGTATTGGCAAAAGCAATGAAACACTTCACCTTTCTGTTTTAGGAGATAGACCCATGTCTTCCTTGTGTAGTCATCTATGAAGGTCAATAAATAATGGTTGCCACCAATTGATGGTGTTTGCGTTGGTCCACATAAATCTGAATGGTAAATCTCCAAAGGTGCCTTTTCCTTTATTGATTTTCTTGCTGGAAATATCTCTCTATGTTGTTTTCCCAAGATACATCCTTCACATAGGCTATCTGATTTTTCTATGTGTGGAAATCCCTTCACCATGCCTTTACTATGCAACAAATTCAAACCTCCAAAGTTGAGATGACCAAATCTCAAATTCCATAACCAATTTTCATCTTTGACCTTTGCTTGATATTCACTTGTGCGACAACTGCAACATTTTATTTCATTGACATTTGTGCTTGTGCATCCTTTTTGTAATGAGCATCCATAACCTACCCAAGAATTTAGCCTCCATGACCCATAAATTTAAATTTTTTCTTTCATTCACACTTAAAGCTTTACCCCTCCTTACATATCTTGTCTTCTAAAATTACCTCAGCCATATCATTGTTAGGCCATAGTACAAATTTTCTCATTAATTTTTTTACTAGTTCTCTTATATGGAACCTTTGATTCGTTATAGTTTTATTGGCCAGTCTTTCATTCCCATGCATACTAATTATACATGTAATACATATACTTAACCCATTAGTCATAAAATAGGATACATACTCCTCAATTCGTGAGTTTTCATAAATAGATATTACTTTAGAGCATTATGAGCATACCATATCTCTGTAGTCGATGTAATACGATTAGTTAGAGAATCCACAGAATCCACATTCATCTCACATATTCATACATAATCTCAACATAACCCATATTGCTTCCATTATTAACTCCATTCTTATATGTAAAACAAGTCATATGTATAATACTGCCATCACATTCATAGTAAACCATTAACACAGGTAATCTAAGTATGTTCATTATGTTACCCTGCATGGGTACTGAAACTGTCAATTTGTTTAATGTACCTCTACTAATAACTTCACACTAGAAGCTACATGCAAGTCGATCATGAGAAATCTAAAGCGGTGACACCAGTACCAACAACTAATTACCATGATACCACCATTTATCATACACATTAAAGTTCACATACATAAGACACATATAATACCTTATCTATACCACTGAGCTTCATGGGTTAATCATTTCAATGAAAAACTGGAACAATAACATAATCTGGTGAAAATATTCTCATAAACAAACTCAAAACCATAATAGAGAGAGAGAGAGTAAGAGTCAACATACAACCATTTCATGCAAATAACACCAACTAAATCTCACTTGGAGGGAGGAGCACCACCACCTAGCCATGAATGACCTCTAACCCCCCCTGAGCCGAAGATCCTGCTAGGGATCAACTGTCCTCAATTGATCAATGCACTGTGTATTTAACACCCTCACTACAACAAAATAGGCAATTTACGCCAAATTTAGCACCAGATTTTTTCTCTCCATTGGGATGAGCAGCCTGGCGCTAAATCTGGCTCTATTGTACAATTTTTAAAGTGTCCTTTTTTGCGCCAAATTTTCCATCATTTTTTGCATCATATTTTAGACCAAGATTTGCATTTGGTTTTACAATAGGTTTTGCTTCTAGTTTTGTGTCATTTTTTGCATCTATTTTTGCATCATTTTTTGCTTCCTGTTTTCTGCCATTCTTTTCTTCTATTTTTGTGTCGATATTTGCATCGAGTTTTACACCATATTCTGCATTCGATTTAGTGCCTTTTTTCCGTCAAGTTTGTGCTAGTTTTTGCATCTAGTCTTATGCCATTTTTGCTTCTGATTTTGTACGTTTTACATCTATTTTTGCACCAATTTTTTTTCCTTTTTTAACACCATTTTTGCATCTAATTTTGCACCATATGTTGAATCTGATTTAGTGCCAAATTTTTTATCCATTTTTGAACCATTTTTTTCATCCACTTTTTCATTTCATTTGTCTCCCTTTTTTGCATCCTATTTTGCATCATTTGTTCCATCCTATTTTGCATCATTTGTTGCATCCAATTTAGCATCATTTTTAACAACATTTCTTGCATCCAATTTTGCATCTAAATTTTCACCCTATGTTGGACTATGCGTTGCGTCCACCTTTGAATCCCATTTTGTGTCTAAAGTTACATTCAATTTTGAGCCATTTTTTTTATCTACTTTTGCATTTGTTTTTCCACCAAGTTTTGAATCATTTGTTGCACCTCATTTTTCATCCAAATTTGAGCCATTTTTATGTCCATTTTCACACCTTTTTTTCTACTTTTGTGTCCAATTTTCACCATTTTTTATGTCCAATTTTGCAACCTTTTTGACGTCTAATTTTGCATCCTTTTCAACATCCAAATTTGCATCATTTTTTCTGCCACATTTTGTGTCCACATTTGCATCTCATTTTGCACCTAGATTTTAGTTTGAATTTTCATGTAGTTATGCATAATTTTTGGCATCCTTAGTTGCACACTTTCTTAGTCCCATTTTGCTTCTTGTTTTCTATCTTTTCTTACATCCTTTTTGCACCCAATTTTGCATCCTAATTTTACACCATTCTTTTCATCCTCATTTTGGTGTCCATCTTTGCATCCTTGTTTGCGCCCAATTTGGTATCTTTTTGTATGCCCTATTTTGTTCCCTTCTTTGTCTCTAGTTTTGCACCCCTTTTTAACTCTACTTTAAAACTCTTTTTGTCTTATTGTTTTCATCTTGTTTTGATGGCTAGTTTAACATCCAATTTTACTCCCAATTTTGCGTCAATGGTTACATCCACTTCTGGCTTCTTGTTTAGAGTTTTACTTTTACTTCCATTTTACTAATTTTATTACATAGTGAAATATATTACAGTTTCTAAATATCATTTTGCTATAGGATTAAATGCACAGTTAGATGAACATAAAACCCTCTCCGTTTATCCTAGAAACCTAAGATAGATTGATTAAGATAATGGTTGTTCTAAGGCTCAGGATTCTTAGTAGATCAAGATGTAGAGTATAGATTAAGAAAAGAAGAATGAATTCATGTGAGTCCTCGCATGCAGGTCTTGTGGGAGTTTTTAGTGTAGCTGGGAAGTGCTCCTAGATAGCTCCAAATCTTGGTCCTACACACAAGAGAGATAACAAATAAAACTTCACAACATAATATCTTGATAATTGAAACTATAAGAAACATATAAATATTACTGAATAAATAAATATAAACCAAAATCCCATACATTCATCAGTTAAATAGGATAAGTAAAGAATGAATAGTAGCATATGGAAGGAAGAACAAATAATTTATATTAATAAAGGAGTTGGAAGAAAGTTACAACCATCAGATGCAGTTGCAACAACACCTCCCCCAACTCCTAGCTCCAAAACTCTCCATCTCAAGATAGATCTCAGCAGTGTGACAATACACGAATTCCCATCATTTCCTCAATGGTCAAGCCTCCGATATATAGGAAAGTGAAGGCTATGAAGATTTCCCAAATTCCTCATTAGTTCAATTTTGGCAAAAACTTTTGGGTGAATAATGTTTCCTCATATAAAGATGGCATTTTTCACTTTTTAGATGCTTTTGTGCTTAGGAAAAAGCTTCCCCTGCTTTATGACTCTTTCCCACTTTTGTATGCTTTTATTTTTTAGGAAAAATCTAAAGATGAGGATAAAGAGATCACATTCCACCATATGAGTTTCCGAAAGTGAACAAGAGTGTCAAATTCTAGTTAACTCGAGCTTTTTTCCTCGCAATAGAGGAATTTTCATTTTAAAATGTTAACATTGAATTTCCAAGCCATAATGTGTAAGCCAATCAAAATCCTTTAAAATTTAAAAGAGATAAATGTGTGAATAGGTAGTGGATTATTTTTTAATAATATAACTTACCTAATTTAAGTGGGAATGGTGCCCAAGTGACCCAAAACTATATTAAATATTAAAAATAAAATTAATATCATAATCTATAAAAGTTAAGAATATCGTAGAATATTTTTAATGAAGGTAAATCATGGCGTGTTAAATAAAATAAATTTAAATATAAAATCTTAAATCCTAAATTTAATTTAATTTTTAAATTTACTTTTCTGATTAAATTTTAATTACTTTCTTATTTATTTTATTAATCTTCTATTGATAAATTAATTTAAATATAAAATATAAATATATGGTTATTTTGATAAAAGTGCATTTATTTGGGTAACTTAAGTTTAAACTTAACTTAAATTTATAGTTTAAAGTTTCCTTTTAAATTTAAATTTTCTTAAATCTTGTGTTAATAAATTAATTTCAATATAAAATACATGTAGACGGTGATTTTTTATAAAAGTGACGTTTTTTCGGGTAATTTAAAATTTAAATTTCCTTAAATTTTGAATTTGTTTTTTAATTTAAATTTCCTTTTAATTTAAATTACTTTTTTAATTTAAAATTTTAATTAATCTTTTGCTAATATATTAATTAAATATAAAAATATTACAATTGTTTTGATAAATGTGAGATTTATTTTGGTAATTTTGGTGAAAGAATAACAAAAATGATATATTAAAAAATTGTCTACATGGCATTATTTTATTAGTTTCTTATTTTTTTCTTACGTGGTTATTTTTTGAGTTGAAAATTCCTCTAATGTGAGAATTTTGGTAACAAAAGCTAGATGAAAGGGACAACTTGTTATAGACTAGGATACCATGGTTCTCATGGTAAATAACTTGTATTATAGGCTTATATAGTTTAGGAGAGAGGGGTATTTCAACCAACATCATAGTATTCTCCTCCAAGATGATTAGGAGGTATTTTCATGTATAACACATTTAAGAATATATCACAATTCAAATTCATAACTTAGAATTTGTAAACAAATTTAAGAGTAATTGACAACATTCATAAAACATGTAGCAGTATCCTCATATATAACAAATCTCCATCAAAAAATCATTGACAATTTTCAATATACATATATTACTACTAAACCAACATTTATCGTAGATATCATTATTCCAAGGTAAATTCACAACATTACATCCAAAAATAGTCTTATCATCATACATAATCATTCCCCGTAAAAAGGCATTGACAAGTTTCAACACATATATAAAGTAACAAGATAATACTAATAATATCCTCATCATCTTTAATCAAATCAACTAAGATTCAAATGTGTGATTATCATATCAAATATTTCATGAACACCATTATTCTAAGGTAAATTCACAACATCCATCAAAAGATAGTAATATCATCATACATAATAATTCTCCATCAAAATAATGTTGATAATTTTCAATATATAAATAAAATAACAAGATAAAAATGATAATATCATCATCATATTTAATCAAATTAACTAAAATTCAATGTAAGATTACTAAATGAAAATGTTTCATAGATATCATTAAGCTAATGTAAATTCACAAAATCCATAAAAAAAAAATAGGAATCTCATCATACACAATAATTATTCATAAAAAAATTGTAAGCAATTTGCATATTCATAAGGTAAAAACATAGTATCGATATTATCATCATCATTATTCAAATAAACTAAAATTCAAATGTATGATTACCATATTAAGGCATCCAACTAAATATAAAAAATAATGCATGACTAGCTAGCACCACAAAAATCATAGTCAAGCTCATCCTCATGATCATTTCCATGATCATCATCTCGACTATCCTGATAATATCATCCACATAATCATCATCAATGCCATCGCCATCCTCATCATCATCATCATCTCTGATATATGATGTAACCTAAACATAGTCTATAGCATCATCTCGTGGTCATTACCTATAACTTTATGGAAAAAATAAATCAATATTACATGTTAGTACTAATTCTATAGCAAAATGCATATTTTTATTACAATGCTAATAATAAAATGAGTTAGGACATAATAACATTTAATAGTAGTAAAAATAAAATGAAAATATGGCTTAAGATATATTGGAGATCCAACTAAGATTACATTTGTAATTCACATTAAGTAGTAGAAGCAATTTTTAATCCATATGAAGTAGGTAACCATTTGTTCTTCATAGTATATTGTGAATGTTTCTTATGATTTCCATGTAGAATTGGTAAATTAATATTTACTGGAATCTTTATTTGAAATTACAATTGTAATTCGGATTAGAAATAGAAGAATTTTTAACAAAAGAAGAATGTCACATGAAAAAGTAAATTGTTTTTAATGAAAAATAAGTCGCATACAATATGAATGTCACATGAAATATTGAGTTGCTTTTAATGCGTGTACTTTTCTCTATAATAAGATGGATCATAATGTTTGTTCAAGAACAAATGCTCACAAATAATTACTTCATTTTATCCATTATCACACTTAATCCATTATACCTAGTGATGACAATGATTCCATTCAAATTGCTTTGAACTCCCTAAATATAATGTAAAAGAGAAAACTCCACAGCCACAACCATGACCGCAACCCCCTCCCTTACCTCGCTTGCCATAAGAGACAATGAACTTCGACTTATGACCACAATAGCAATGCCTCCCTTGCCCTTTGTCCACCATTATAGGCATTGAACTTGGAATTAAGAGTACTCATGTTTTATTTTCTCTAACTAATCTCCAAGGACTCAAAACTTGATCAATATATCAAGGACTCAATCAAGGAATAGATATATCATAAGAGAAGCCCAATAGGTTTTGTGAAAAGAGTGTGAAGTATCTCTATTTTATGAAATAACTTGAGTGAGTGGAATGAATGGTGGGAAACACTTACCAAGGAAAGGAATATTTTTGGTCCGTACTTATTTCTATTATTATTTTTGCTTCTTAGAATGAAGGGAAGTGTTTAAAAAAAATCTAAAAAATATTAAAATTAATATATATATATAATATAATATATATATATTATTATCTATATATGCTTTTAATTTTAGTTTTTTTTAATATATATTCAATTTAGTATTTTTTATTTTCTAAAAAAATATATTGTTTCTAGTTTTTTTTTTTTTTAACAAAATTATATTTTCTTTTTATAAAAAAGGATTCAAACATCCATCCATGCAGAATTTGTGATTATATAATATATGTTTAAATTATATATAAAAAAGTAACTTAATTACATGCATTGTGTCACTGAGATGTGTATTGTACATCTCTTCCTTGCTAAGTTATAGAATGTGCTTAGGTTTTCTTAATGCAATAAAATTAATTCTTCTCTTCATTATATCTTGAGATGTTCAACTTGGACCTAATAAAACAATAAAGTTAAAATAGGTTTGCCTTTGTCCTTTGTAGATTTCTTTCCCCATTAATCCTTGTCTTAATATATTAATTGTCTTATGGTGGCCTTCAGTGGCCACTCCCATTAGTTGCATGCTTTTTAGTTTTATGTTAGTGACATATCTTAGGATTGATAACATGCTATTTAATTTATCAAAATGTGTTATTTTCCATATTATTGTTAAATATTAATGTTAAATATGTTGGTTTTGAACATGATTTAGCAAAACGTTTCCAAAAGGTTTATTGATTGTAATTTATAATGTAATGCTTCATTGCTTGATGAAATTGTTTTGGATATTTTTTTTAAAGATTCATTGATTGATGAAATTTTTATGGATATTTTTTTAGTATATTAACTTGTATGTGATAAAGTCAAAAGTCACCTCTTTTTGAGATTTTCATTGGTTAATTTCCCTTAAGGCTATCAAGTTCACCATTCAGTGCCAGGTTAAGGAAATATAGGAGTCATGAAGTGACATTGTCCAATAACTTAAATCTTGGAACATGCTTTTTTAGTCACACTATACTTCCTTTCTATGTAAATTCTCCATGAAAATAGTCTCATGGAACATGAGGGACCTCAATAGTAAAGGAAAACAAATACTCCTAAAAGAAAAGTGGTCTACAAAGAACCCATCAATAATGCTGATATAAGAAATAAAAATATTAAGTGAGGTTCTACCTCATATAATTAGAAAATGGGGGAGGAATTTCCAAGTAGTAGTGATTGATGATTAGATATACTTGGGTGGAATGGCTATTATTTGGAATGATCAGGACACCAAGGTTACCAATATGTTTACCTCCTTTTGCATTATGACAATATAATTTTAGTTAATTGACATTGAGAACCACTACCATGTATCCAATGTTTGTGACTTCAATTTCGTAACTGTAAAACCTCTATTTCTCAATTCTATTTCCAGCACAAATAATTCATACTCCCCATCTTCGTGGATTATTGGGAGTGACTTCAATATTATCAAGTGTCTCGAGGAATAGAAATAATGAATCACAATGTTTACCAAGAGGTTTTGTAAGATATACCATCAAGGCCCTAAAGTAGTATCCATTAAAGTTCTCAAGCAATGAGTCTCCAACCCACACATGTGGATCAATGACATGTAATACATGTGTGTGTGATGACTAACTTAATACACTATTCTAATAACTCCACAAACTTAAGTATTTCACTCCATCACATGATTTACCGTAGTGTGACATAAGTAAACCAAGAGCAGACATGAAACCCTTAGGCAAGAAAAATTCCCTAAATCCTCAATTAGGTTCTTAAATGACGAAGTGAAAATGAAAGGGAAAAGAGGACTTCATGATTTAACCATCACAAACATGTGATCAAGTGTGACTAGGAGTGTATATATTCATATGTTTTCCAAAGAGGGTGTGAACACATGAGTTACCATTCATTGGGCCTTATTTTTCTTTCTTTTGATTTTTCTTATATATAGGACTTAGGGAATAAGGTTTTCATAAGTTTTGAACAACTCATAGATATAATATTTACATAAATTTTCACTTTAACCTTAGAGTTTAGACTTAGATAAATCATTATAGTGTATCTTTAATGATTTTGGCTTTCACTTTTTTATTTTCTTTCATCACAAATTACAAAAGGGGAAATATTTTGCCAACCTATGAATGCTTAATCATAAAGGTGTCATGCGATGAAAACAAATTAATGATGTTATTCCCTATGAAAATGATGGGTATTCTTGAGAAATGCTTATGCTTGTGGATGTCTCCTCCCTAGTTGGGAGGGAGTGAGAATTGACACCATATTATCCATTTGTCATGTACTGCGGCCGAGACTAATAGTCGTAAGCCTACTAAAGACACCAGTAGGGAGAATGGTGGATTCGATAAACATATGGGACCAATATTCTTTTAGAATTTGTGCTTTGACTAGGACTAACCGCCATAAGTCAAGTACATTAGTCCAAGATAAGAATAGTCATGAGGATCGACATTTCTTGGTGTCAAATATTATGATAGTGGATTAGGAAATGATCATGCGAGGACATGCTTGATGAACATCCTAGTGCGGTAAGTGCCTAAAGAGGCAGTAGTGTCCAAATTTATGCCTCCCAACATTATGCTATGATCTAATGGAGAGACATAACTTTTTAGTCAAGGCCTTTCTATTTTGACAATGTTGGCTGCGATGATGTAAATCATCATTGATTCTTATCAATTCAGATCCCTTCTTATATGAATATTTCAACTTGAGAGTACATTTTTGTCTCATCATGAGTATCTCCCTATTTTAAAGGGAGTGTCGTCATCTTCATTATCATCATCATCATCACCACCATCAATATCATCATTGCATTATTGTCATAATCACCATTCATGTCATCATCATCATCATGATTATTGACATTGTCATCAATTATTCATAATTATAGGTGTCGTAAGAAATATCATCAACCCAAAAAATATTACGAGTGCTCAAAAAGGGTTGTTGGGACACATGATATATGCAAGATAAATGACAACTTTATTTCTTAGAGATGATCGATGATCATCATCATCACTACCATTACCATCGTCATTATAATTTTCATCATCCCCATCATCATAATTAATGTAATTTCTATCATCATTGTTATCAACTTCGTCATGAACATCATAATCATCATTCATGCCATTATTGTTGTTGATGATGACCAAGATGAAAATAATGATAATGATAATCAAATGATGATGACTTGGAAGATAACTCTAAAGATAATGATTATGATTATGACCATGACAACATTTAAAAATTGGGAAGATTGTCCAAGTTCATTAGCATCGCCAACATCATTGTCATTATAACCCCCATCATCTTTATTATCATAATATTAATCAAAACTTATGTCATCATCATCATCTTCATTATCATCATCGTCATAATTATTGACATTGTCATCAGTTGTTCATAAGTGTTAATGTCATAAGAAATATCATCAATGCAAAAAATATATGGCTGTTGCAAAATGAATGCAAAAGTCAAAAAATAAATGGGGGCAACAATAGATGTAAAATTGGATGAAGAGTGGACACACCATAAGTAGATGCAAAACAAGACAAAAAAATTGACACAAAAGTGGATGAAAAAAGGAGGGAAAATTGGTTAAAAAAATGGATGTAAACATGGAACAAATATGGGTGCAATAGTGGACACAAAATTAAATTCAAAATTGGACGCATCAGAAGTGGATGTAAAAGTAGATGCAAAATGAAATGCAAAAAACATAAAAATTATTTGGTGCAAACTTGGACATAAAAGAGGACGCAAATGTGGATGCAAATTGGAAGAAAATGTGGGTTTGAATGATAGGCACAAGATATGGAACAACAAAAGTGGATGAGAAAGTGGATGTAATAAAAAACACAAAAAAAAGATGCAAACTTGGATGCAAGAAAACACGCAATAAGGGATGCAAAAGTGGATGCAAACATGGGTGCAATAGCAGAAACAAAATTGGATGAAAAATATAGATGCAATGGAAGTAGATGCGAAAGAAGATACAAAATGAGATGCAAAACCCAACACAAAAGTGGATGTAAAAATAGATGCAATATTTTAATGCAAAAGTTGATGAGAAGATGGATGAAAAATTGGAAGGGAACGTGGGTACAAAAGTAAGTATAAAACATGGTACAAGTAGTGTCACAATAAAAGTGGATGTAATGATAGATGCAAAAAAAGAAGCAAATGAAGATGAAAAATAAGATGCAAAAAGGGATGCAAAAGTGGACGTAAACATGAGTGCAAAAATGGATTAAAAATATGATGCAAAAGTTGATGCAATAAAATTCGATGCAAAAGTGGATGCAATATGAGACACAAAACCTTATGCAAATCTTGACGCAAAGGGGATGTAAAAAATGATGTAAAAATGGATGCAAAAAATGATTTAAAAAATGATGCAAAAGAGTATGTAAGAGATGATGAAAAAATTGATGCAAGTGTAGGCACAAAAAGTGGATGCAATAAATGATACAAAAGTTGGCGAAACAAAATTAGGTGCCAAACTTGATGTAAAACATGGTGCAAAGGATGACATAAATATTGGCATAAAACCTCGCGAAAAACCTAGTGTAAAACTTGATGCAAAACCTATTACAATACTTGGTGCTAAACTTGGTGTAAGACTTGGTGAAAAATTCGATGCAAACTTTGCATCAATTTTTGCACCATATTTGATAAATGGACACAAATAGCACCAAAAATGGGCTCTAGATGCAAAAAATGAAGAAAAAAGGGACGCTAATCACAGGGTTTTGTTGTAGTGCCTCTTTCATGATTAACAATGTAAACTTTGAAATGGGAACTATAAACTCAAAATGGGAACTATGGCCAAAAAACCTCGTAAAAACGTCAAAAACAGTGCTAAAAACGAAAAGTGTTGGTGCTGGAATAACACCTTTTTTTTCCTAGGGTAAATTTTCAACATGTTTTAAAAATGTCGGTGAAAACCAATTTTTTGTGCAAAAATTGCTCAAAAAAAACCCTCAAAATGAAGTGTTGATGTTCGAATAAATTTTTTTTTTTTCAACGATAAATTCTGTGCAAAAAACACCCTCAAAATGAAAAGTGTTGACACTGGGATAACAAAAAAAAAATCAAGAGTAAAATTTCAACATTTTGAAATAATGGCGTGAAGGGATACTGACTCTTGATTTCCTCTACGGACAAGCTCATCATTGAGTGAAGCGTCAAATTTGAGGAAAGTCTCTCGCATGCACCTCAATTGTCGCATGCAAACACCTTTTATCTACCACATGTCCAAGATGATGACTCAGTACACCCAAATGGAGATACAAAGCATGCAAATGATGTGGTAGAGCATGCAGATGCAGAGACAAAGTCTTCAGATACAAATCTAGTGCATGCATATGATGATCCACATCCAAGCCCAGATCGGGCTTCCAGCAGTGAATCAACTTCCCCTGTCATAAATCAGAGAACAAGGAGGTTACGTGAGATATATTCACAAGAACATCCAACTAATAGAAATGGTCTTGTGGAGGATAATTCTAATCTGCGGAGGACTAGCTCAGAGTTTATTGAGCCTCCTCTTGCCCTCTTTGTCACTGAACCAATCCCATCCTGGCATTGTCATTTGGTTCAGTCTTCTAATCAGTAGTCTTATGCTAGGGTTATTGGGCATGGACGAGGAGTATAACTCCCTCCTTAAGAACTAGACGTGGGATCTGGTCCCCCTTCCTTCATGAAGGAAACTTGTCCGATGAAAATGGGTCTACAGGACGAAGAGTACTGCAGATGGGTGAATCACCAAACAGAAAACTAGGCTAGTAGCCAAAGGCTTCCATCAAGTGCATGGCATTGATTATGATGAGACCTTTGCTCCAGTAGCAAAGATGGATTCCATAGGCTTTGCACTTGCCATTACGACTGCCTAGGGGTGGGAAGTACATAAGATAGATGTGAAGAATTCCTTTCTTCACGGAGACCTATCTGAGGAGATCTACATGGAGCAACCACATGGTTTCATTCAGGATTTATCTTTGGTCTGCAGACTGAAGAAATCTCTCTACGGCCTTAAGCAGGCCCTGAGAGCTTGGTATGCGAAGATGAATTCTTTTCTCTTACCACAAAACTTTAAAAGATGTAAGTCTGATCTGAATGTTTACATGCTTAGGACACATGATTCTGTTCTTATCTTAGTTTTGTATGTGGATGATCTCCTGATCGTCGACAGCTTGGCTTTATCCATTGCTGCAGTTAAGAGGGCCTTGCATGATAGGTTCCTGATGACGGACATGGGTCCATTACACTTCTTTCCTGGTCTTGAGATCAGCTAGGATGCCACATGCATCAAACTCTCTCAGGCTTAATATGCACGAGATCTCCTCGAGAGATTTCACATGACTGACTACAAGCCAGCACCGACTCCTTTTCTATCTGGGGTCCACCTTGAGGATGGAGGTGACACTCCATTAGTTGATAGTACTCTCTACCGACAACTGGTGGGGAGCTTATTGTACCTCACCCACTCCAGACCAGATCTCTCATATGCACTAGGGGCAGTTTCTAGATACATGTAGGAGCCACATGAGCTACACTGGAATGCTGCCAAGCACAGCCTCCAATATGTGTAGGGCACCATCACCTTCGAGATTCACTATGCAGCAGGCACTCCATTGAATCTCCTTGGATTCACTGATTCTGATTGGGCAGGTGACAGCATTGATCGCAAGTCCACCTCCGGATATTCACTCAGTCTAGGGTCTGGCCCTATTTGTTGGTCGAGCAAGAAGCAGGCTACTATTTCTCTCTCTTTAGCCGAGGCCGAGTACAGAGGAGTAGCCAACATCACGATTCAGGCTCTGTGGCTACAACACTTCCTCACTGAGTTAGGTGTTCAGTTCCACCAGCCCATTGTCATCTAGTTTGACAACCAGAGCACTCTCAAATTTTGCAGGGATCCAGTACAGAAGTAGTGGATGAATCACATAGAGATCCATATGCACTACATCAAAGACTTAGTACATGATCGAGTCATTGATTTGCAGTTCTATCCTTTAGCATAACAGACTGCAGACATCTTCACTGTTGGAATGATAATTTAAACTGCCGTGGAGCGACAGCGACCGCAGTGTTCTGTTTCCAGAAAACCTCCATTTGAGTTCCCTGCGATGCGATCAAGTCGCAAATCGCATATCGCACATTTCCTTGTTAACCTTCGTTGCGTCCCTTCTATTTATTGGGATTCCGATTTCGCGATGTGATCTGATCGCATATCGCAAATCGCATGATTCAAACGGTTATGGCAGTGGCGGCACATCTTTTCCTCCGATGCGATGGTGCGATGTTGTGATGGGCTACGCATTAAATCCCGATAGGATATTTTCAGCCGTGTAATTAATGATATTTACAGCGCCTGGTAAATGTAGGTGAAAATTTTAATTTTATTGTTTTCTATTTTACGGAAGTATGGGCACAAGAAACACGTATGAAAGATATTTTTGTGTTGTTCATTATATATGAAAATGCAATGGCAGACAGAGAGTAGAATTAAAAAGAAAAAAAAGAGTTTTTTTTTCTTTTTCTGCAACGCACAGCAGTGTTGAAACTGTAATTTTCTAAGATAGTGAATTAGTTTCTGGAACTGAAGCGTTCCTATTGTAATCCCTCTGAGTAGAGGAAGACTATTTTGTAACAGTTTTTTTTTGTTATGATTAAGATCCTGTATTAAAAAAAATAGAGCGTTGTTCTCTGTACAAATTTTTTTGTGTTTGAAATTAACAGAAATTTCCAACATTCACCAAGACATTCACTGAGCAGAAGTTTCGCTCTCTACGCGATCGTCTTGAAGTGAAAGACACAGTTACTTAGCAACTTTCTTTTCTTCCACTTTTCTTTTGATTACATTGTATTTTGAGAGGGGGTTTTCCCACGAGGTTTTCCCTCTTTCCTCAATTTTAGTACAAGTTGCACTGTATTTTGGGTGACCTTTGACCTTAGTTGCCAAGGCCCAGTTTCTATTTTTCCCCTAGTGGTGTTCGGAGGGGGATGGGTGTTGGAGGTACTACACACCTACATGCGAACACTTAGTTAGAGCATGGGACTACATGCAGGATTCCTTCTGCATGATTTACTCCCTGATTTGCTCCTTCTTTAACTCCGCAACTGGTGATTTACTCCTTGATTTTCTCCTTCTTTAACTCCGCAACTAACTAGTTCTTCTGCATGATTTACTCTGTGATTGCTCCTACTTTCACTCTACAACTGGCTAGTTCTCTTTAGAACTTTTTATAGGTGTAGAGTTCTCTCATTGATCACCACTATGGTGCATTACCTTGGAATCTTCACCCAGTAATGCTATATCATGAGCATTGTAACCTATTTTCTCATGAATCATTCTTTTGTTCTTTGGATTTTCTTTTAGTGTTTTTGCTCTGCAAAACTGTGTGTTCAACGTTTACTAGCTAGATTCATGTATGCAGGTTTTCTAACACATTTACAAAACCATGGTTGAAATTAATATTTCCAATGTAAATGTAAACTATCAGCCTCAGTGAGCGAGTAAGTTGGATCGAAACAGAATTTCTCGTTCAAGTTGTCTGCGTGCACTTGGTTTGTTTAATATGTCCCCTCCTCATTGTATCGCTGACTCGATATCCTGCAATACATAAAGAAATGAATCCGATTCAACAATACTTGCATCGAGTTATCAGTCATATTGGTAAAGTAGAACCTGAACCACCCAGAATCACTACAATGGTAGGAAGAGCCACGAGAAATATTCAACCCAATCTGTTCTAAAATGATCTTCCATAGTCTAATATCTCCTTCCTCCTTACGGGATTGCAGAAGATGTCTGACATCCACCCAACACAACCAACCGGTGTTGCTATTCAAGCAATTGATGGCAACCACACGCAGTCCACTGACGAACATTGCGGCTCTCTTGCGTAGTCTCTTATTATTTTATGCTAAATATTTTCTTACAAATTCCGTATGAGATAGCATTGAAGCAATGAGGTATTGTGTCTGGGAAGAAACCAAGGAAAAACTGGACATTCTCGAGCAACAGTAACCACCGTATCGTTGTAATAGTAAATTACTCCAATTCGAAAGATCAGTAGTCCTAGGTCTTTCGACAGACTGTAAACAATGTGAACACACTCTCTCTAGGAAATATTTTCGATTGCTAAAATATTTGCAATACTAGTGAATTCTGGAGATGAAAAGACTCATCTTAGTAGATCTCATCATAGACCAGATGAATGTTCTTCGCTGACGCAAAAGCAGGCAACTTTCTTAGAGCAATAGCCTCCACAGTGGTTCCTAATGGGTTTGAAGGATTTGTTACCAAAAGGCCCTTCACTTGGATATTTTGAGTCCTGGCCTGCTGATAGGATGGTTCAAGGGTAGGTACCGTTATCTGGAAATCGTTATCACTGCTACAGTGGACGGGTATGAGCTCGACCCCTGTCCGCCATTTTAGATCTCTGTCAAAACTGCAGTAACAAAAAGATTCATTCAGTAATGCTTTCATTATGTTGGGTATTTTTGTTTGCAATGGGTAAATACCAAAACCAGAAAAATAAAACACAGAGGCAATGGTCTGTTTTCCTTACACCAGGATCTTTTTGCACAGAGAAGTCTTTTTAAAAATTACACAGGACAGAGTATTGCACCACCATATAATGATTTCTATTCATTAAACAAAAACACTTACATATTCATCCTCTTTTACTCAGAGGGATTCACCAAAACATTTTCACAAAACTTACTCTGCCTCCTATGAAATTTTACACCACTGTGTGTAAATATTTCATTTACATTCACTGCTGTGTGAAAA